>JARFYF010000054.1:20507928-20520150 GCA_030265395.1 Rhina ancylostomus | reverse complement strand
CATGACATGCTTTCTCTGTCCAGTTCTGAGCTGGTTAAAGAGTCCTGGTTGGGATCTGCAACCCTATTTCCCTATAGCCATGCAGCTTGATCTTTCTCACAGTCATCAATCTTCCTTTGATTCTTGGCACTTAGATTAACTACTGTACATTTTTTTGTAATTATCAGCACATTTTGTTTATATGGGAGAAAATCAGACCACCTGATATAGAAAAAATATCTTCACTAGAGAAGACAAACTCCACACTGACAGGACACGAGACCAGGATTGAATCTGGAGCTGTGAGGCAGTAGCATTTTCACACCACCATGCTGTGCTGATTATGAAACTTATTGAAGGGAGAGTGTGGTGGGGCAGATTGGTAGAGGAGCCTTTTGCATGCTTTGTGTAAGGCCTATCATTTTGCCAATGATGACTTGCATTTCATTCTCAATGTGCACTTCCAACAGTTATCTCTATGAATTACTGGCTGACTTTGCATTAGTTGGGTTTGGAGTGTAGCCTCAAGTTAGAATAGTTGCTTGTTTGTCCTGTAGATTAACTCCTCTGCAGTTGAATTTAAGGTGCAGTGAGGCAGGGTTGATGCCATGATATGGTCTTCCCTAATACCACTCTGCAGTGGAATTGGATTTTTGATAAACCCTAGGATAGGATCATAGCTTGCATGGTATTGTGAAGATGTAGATTGCTGAAAAATTTAAGGATTTTCCATAATTATCAGTTGAAAGCTTTTCAGAGGTCATAAAAAGTCACCCACAATAGTGCTCTCCATTTTTCTTGGATTTTTTGCATGCTGAAGATAATGCCCATTGCAAACCTGGATGTTATGCATGCATGGCAAGAAATCTTGAGGCACTGTAATTATGAACAACTTCAAAAGAAAGAGCTATTGGATCTCCCTACTGACAGCCACAAGGATGGTCATTGCTTACTTTCTCCTCAACTGCCTCCTATGATTGTAGGGCAGTCGTCTATCAAAGGTACCATACCCTGCACTACTGTTTAAAATTCCTAGCAATATTCCTGCTGAGCCAAAGCTGTCACATTAACACTTGTGTATTGACTTATTCAAATTGGTATAACTAATTAACTGAAAAGTTAAAATTTGGAATTACCATCACCTCGGGATATAATTCTATAAGTAGCTATCCTACTACCAATACTAAACTGCCAAATGAAATACTTTGACATACAATTAAAAGTTACATATTAAAAGGTGCATTGAAGTTTCTTGTGTTTTTTTTTCCCATTCAGGTTTGTCTCCACATTGTAATGGCAGTGATTGTGGTTACTCATCAAGCATGGAGGGTAGTGAGACTGGATCTCGAGAAGGATCAGATGTAGCTTGCACTGAAGGTATCTGTAATCATGATGAAACAGGTGAGTTTCTGAGAATATTCTTAAATTGCCTTGAATATTGTTAAAAGATGAAATTTATGAGCATGGTATTTTAGAAATTAAACTGCATGATTTAAACTAGTTGTTAAATTTCAGAGTTAACAGATGGAAATTGTACATGTTGAGCTCTTCATAGTATTTGTGAAATAAATGTGCTACATGTATTATAAAGCTGAATGAAATTTGGTCTGAACACTTCAAAATGTGCATACTTTGAGCCTTTTCTGAGATGGTACAAAGATGTGTTCTGTGTATTGCCAGCCTAATTCTTGTGGATTGATGGAGAATCGAGGATATAACTAACATGTTTGAATTCTTGTCAGGAGATGACACTTGTGTACATCACTGTGTGGAGGATAAAGAGGAAGATGGTGTGGACAGTTGTGTGGAATGCTGGGCTAATGTTGCTGAAGAGAACACAAAAGGCAAAAACAAGAAAAAGAAGAAGAAAGGCAAAGGTGTAAAGTGTGATGTATGTGTTTCTGGATTTTTTGGCAATTTCAATACAATCAACACAGCAAGTTTTTTATATTGGCTCCAGTTACTTTCAAGTGTGCAGTTTGTTTACATGGGTACAAAAGTTAATTATTCCAGCATTATTGTGTATTATATATACTTATAGTTACTTCATTACAACAAAGATGTGTGTCCTCTGGAGCAGATGAAAGATTTAAAAGGATATTACTAGGATTGAAAAACTGTAGTTGAAGAAAAGTTGAATGGGCTGAGATTGTTTGGAATAAGAGATGAGGGGCATACTGTGAGGTACAATAAACTCAAGGGATCAGGATGCCATAAATGGAAAGGACCTATTTCCATTAATCAAGGTCAAAAAACAGACTTAGGTTTACAATGATTTTTTTATAGCCAATTGGTGGTGGAGGTCTAGATCTCACTGCCTTTCAAAGGAGTAGAGGCAGAACCCCTCGCTGTATTTAAAATGTCTGGATGAGTACTTGACTCTTCAATCAAAGTCATGACTCTTCAGGACTAAGATCACTGAAAGGTGAGGTTGGCTCTTTTTACTGACGTGGACATCACAGGCTTTGCAGTCTTGTGTGTCATGGAAAATTTAGAATCATAGAAAACCTATGAGATTTACCAAGTTATTTTCTTCCTAGTGTACCAAAGCTTTCTCACCTTGGGTACTGATTGACTGCATGTTTAAAGCCCATTGTGTTCCATGGTTTTGTCATCCTAGCTTCTGATTTGAGCCTGACATTTTCATTGAGAACTGGAATTCAACTACTTTGTATTAAATTTTGTCTTTAATTAGTCTCATTTTCTATTTTTGGTGAAAATTCCAAATTCTAAGCATTATAAAACATAATTTTGTTCTGTTCATTCTTTATAGAGTGAAAATTCTGGCGAGTGTAACATAGACCTAAGCACACAAGAGAACTTGGGTAATGCTTTTCATAATGAGTTCCACCATGATAAAACCAAAGAGAGTTGCAACTCATTAGAGAAAGGTGGTCAACAGCCAGTATGGGTAACACAGATTCTTTCAGAAAATCACTTTTCACAGTCTTCACAAATTCCAACACCCTGTCTGCCAGACTGGGGAAGAGGCACGAAAACCTTAAAGGAATTACTTGTGAGTATGAAACTTAATTCACATTGTTTAAATATAATGTGTGATGTTTTGTTTGTGTTAAAGTGTAATTTAAATGATTAGAAACATTTCAACTTGTCTGTTAAGCTTTTTGAAATTTGACTTCTATGGCAAACCTTGTCAGTTGTTTAATACTACATAAATATGGGATATACATATTCCAATGTATTTTTTGTAAAATCACATTACTGGTGTTAAGTAATAAAGGTTTCTTGATTGAGAGTATAATCCTAAAATTTAAATTATTTGAAATAAAATAATATAGCAGATTTATTTCTAGTAAATCATCCTATAAGTTCTTCTAGAGCTTTGCATCATAAATGGTTCACTTTTAGAATGCAGGCCATTGAGAGGTACCACAGGGCAGCTTGTCAAAGTAACGTAGGCTGGGATTATAAATCTGAAACTGGAGGTGGAGCCTGTGAAGAAAGGAACTATTGGCTGACAGTCAGCAAGCCAAGGTCTCTTTTGATTCAAAGTTTTTATTAAACTTAAATTGTATTTGCAGAGGAAGTTTCAAAATGGTTTGAGCAACTCTGGTCCCTGCAGGTCGCCTCCTAAGTCCTTATGCTTCTGGTGCTTTTGTATGTTATAAATTTATAAATTGTTTTCTCTCCCAGTGACTTGAGGAGCAGCATATGTGCATCAGATTATTGTGACTGGCAGGGAACTTGATGGCGATATTTCTGTTAGGTTACTACTTTCGGTTGGAAAAGGTTGCAGAGCTTTGTAGTGCAGTTCAAAGTATCTTGGTAAGGTGCTGCAGAGCAGTCTGCAGGAAGTGCTCAAAGCTCATGGTGCACCAGCAATTGAAGTGGATGGATTTGTTCTGCAATGAATCCTGCAGCTTGGCCAGTGAGCACCACTGCAGATGGGCATTTTTCATGTTAAAAGTTGAAAACTTGAGCTAAACATTTGTCACCTTTCACAGATAATTGTACATTTTTATATCTGTAGTTTATTTAATAGCAAGGCAGTTTTATAGCTGCAAATACAGAATCTTATAGTCCAGTCATTGCTAACCTTGTTGAATGACTCCACTGTTTCAAATTGTTACTAATGTTAAAGCTGTCTTCTAATTAAGTACTCAAGTCCTTGCATTGTTAATCACCGTTGTAATTTGCTGGTTTATTTTTTCCAGGAAGAATCTGAATGTACGTCAGAGGAAGAGATTTTCATTACCCAAGATGAAATACAGGCATTTATGACAAATAACCAGTCTTTCTACGTCAATCGAGAACAATACCGTCAGCACTTAAAAGAGAGATTTAACAAGTACTGTCGCTCTAATGACTACAGTATCTGCAATGGTTGGCTGACAACAGCTGGTGTAAACTAGTAAGGAGGTTGAACCAAAAGCCACCCTTTTCTACACAAACACACTCAATGACCACTGCGCCTTCTCTCTCAATCTTAAGAAATTTAGATTTTTGTTTCTGTTACATAATTTTACCTTGAATAGTTGGTGGTGTGGTTTATTTTTATTTTTCTTTCTACACACTCTCCCAGGCTGGTGGTGGGGAGCATATTTTTGCTCATCTGCTTTCTCAGAGCTGGTGCAGTATTCGGCCAGATGTCTGCAAAAGCTTACTTATACTTTTGATGCCTCTCCTCTCTCCCACTCAATGTTTCACTTTACTGTGAGAATTATACAAATGTCTAGTGATGAGAGATGTTCTACCAATAAATGTGTACAGAGAAAAATGAAACTTCTGATTTAAGGTTTTACAATAGACATCCATTTAAAATGATGTTTGGATGTAATATGTACAAGCGCAATGTGCAGAATTTACAAATAAAGAATATTTATTAATGTGCATATCCACGTCATGTTTATTTAATTGAGTTAGTTAAATCTGGTTAAATATACAAGTGCCTCATTGTAGTAAAATTCTTCCTAAAAGGAAAATATTTAAAATATTTAGTAACTTCATCTTTTGCAACTATTTACTGTTTTGAATATGAAACAATTCCATAGGGCGATTCAAAATGAGAATATAATTGAGATTATTTTTCAATAAAAATGCTTCTGTATAGTGCAAATTTAATCTGCCTGTAGCTCAGCTAGTTAATTTAACTTATTGCATCTCCAGCTATAAATTAACATGGATTTATTTCATTACAGTACTTGAGGTGGTTTCTTGCACTCTTGTCTTGATTCTTAATATGCAATAGGAATTTGAATCACCTTTTCAACATCCCCTACAAACTTGTGTTAATCCAACTATAGATTTCTTAATTTGTGTCCTTTCTACACAATTTGATTTGTACACATTACAAAAAGGCAAGCAAATGTACTTCAGGTGTGTTTTTTACAGCAAGCACAAAAACTAAACTATTAACAATGGTTGATAAATTTTTGTTTTTAATTGTAGTCAGTTATTCAGAGTAAACTAGCATATAGATAAAACATTTTGGAATTTTCTTGTTTCATTCTGTAGTAAAACCTGGATGGATTAATCAAACAAAAATCTTGAAATAAATTAATTGCTCCAGGTTGTATATTTTCACAATAGTAAACCAGAATTTGTAAATTTTTTCCCTTGGATGGCCTCACCTGCCTTGCTCTTCTTTTGCAATATGTGCTCACACACACCTAGATTGTTACTATGGTCAATGCCTTGGCTACAAGACTAGATTTTGGCTCTTAGTGCACATTCTTTCAGAGATCAATATCAATGGATAATATTCAAGAATAGAAACACTGCTATGAGTACTCCTCCACTCTGCACTCACTGATACCATTTTCTAATAGACTTGGGTTGTTGCACTACTTCAAGTCTTGCACATATTCTAACAGAAGTGGACAGGATTTATAATTCAGTGTTCTTTCAGGTATGTTTAACCCAAGATTGTTCTGCTGTTCATGCATTTTGCTTAAAAGAAAACAGTGCTATTTGAAGAGATGTGAACTATCATTGATTGCACCAACTCTTCATTTATCACATTGCTATTTCCAGAATGTTGGTCGCCTCAATTATTGACTGATGTGTAATTTTTTTAAATGATAGAAGCAAATTTGTCCTTGACCAGTGAAGATTAAATCTGCACTGTAATATTGGGATCCATAGCCTGATGCAGTTCATCAAGGGTGCTGGAGTTGATCTTCACATCTTCTCAAGAAACCTCCCTGGGGTATTGTAAACCAGTTTGCAAAGGAGTTGATGTTTAGCATGCTGAATTTTGAGTTGAGCAGTGTGGAACTTATTAGCTTAGTAAAAATAAAAGCTCTAGATGCTGTAAAGCTGAAAAAAGTTGCTGAAAATACTTAAAGGCCATCTCTTGGTAACAAAAGGGTTCTGTTTTGATGATGTCCAGAAGTCAGAAAATACACAAATTGCTATGGTAAACCATACTTCCACAGCATTTGTAATGAGTGGCATCAAAAGCATTATAGGACTGATGGTTTTTAAAAACCATCACTAAAAGTGGAGGGAAGCTAGTTCTGCCATTTATAGGAACTAAAGGGTGTACATATGTCAGACTTTTGAATTTCATAATATGGGAGCTTGTTCATATTTAGGGGTGTATTCGTAGCCCACTGATAGCCTATAGGTCAGGCAGAGTATATGTGAAGGGTAAATGGTTAATGTTTTAAATCAGTGACCTTTCTTCAGATCAGTTATTGATCTAAACATTAATTGTTGTCTCTTGACAGACCCGCATATTTCCAGCATTTTCTGTTTTTGGTAGTGTAACTGCTAATGCACAATTATGATATGCACTTCTGCATTAATTTGTTTTTTACATAGTAATCAATAGTCGTGATAAATGTTTAATTTAAAATCTTAACACTTTTTCGATATGCAAAACAAGTATTTGGGGTTAACTGACAGAAGTTAATCAGATTGCAATAATTTGATGCTTGATTAAATTTAGTTCACTCAGTTTTGATGTAAAATGGCCCAATTAATTGGGGATTAGATTCTGTGAATACTTGGATAGCTGACAAACAGTTTGAATACATTGGGTAAATCTCAAAGGTGAAGACCGTGGTGTTCACCTGGGTTCTGGGAAGAACACACATTCTTAAATATTTCAACCCTGCACTGAAATCTAATGTTTTTCTTGCATTGTACTTAAAAAATTTTATTTAATCTAGCAGTTTTGTGAAATTATTTTGAAATCAGATTTCAAATTAAAAAGCACCTTTACGCGAATATTTTGTGCACAATACATTAATATTAATTTGACAACTTTCCTCATTAGGACAGCCTAATCAGTTTCCATTACTGTTCTCTCCTGGATCAGCCACCAGGAAATGTATGTCTTGCAAATTTTGTTTAGGTAACATTCAGCCACTCTTGGTTCAATATGATCTTTGGGTCCTTATAGCCCAAAGGAGGTTGTAACAGACTGAACTAAAGCAAAATAAGTGAACCTCAATATTTAGTGGTTGAAATGCTTACCACCAGGTATGCCATCCTAAACTGGGCTCAGTGTCAACATTCCTAAACCACACACAGATCCAGATTATTAAACTTATTCACAATGATTTTGCAGGTATCTATCAGGTAGACCCACCTGCCTCTCATGCCTTTGTCCCTTTTTGTTCTCTATTGTCTTGCCAGTTGAAACTAAGTATCACTCTGTAAAGCCCCTAGGCAATATTAACTCCATTCACATGATGCTCCCACAATGCTGCTGCTCTGGACTCTGCAGAAAATGCTCATCTCCCACATGGTCTCAACTCTTACCTCCTAGATTCCATTTAACTCTTCGGTGTGGCCATCTCATTTTATGACTATCTTCCTCCCTTCCACCCCCCCCACCATTTCTCATTACACCTTTTTCCCTTTCTGTTGCAACTCTATTGCAGGGTCTTGACCCCAAAATATTGGCTATCCCTTTGCCTACACAGATGTTGCTTGAGCCACTAAGTTCCTCCTCCTTGCCTTCTCCACCCTTGTCTGTCAATTGCCAATCTTGCCCCCCTTTCTGTCAATCCTTGATTGTTCTTGGAACATAAGCCAGTCAGCCTCTGACAGCAGACAGTAACGAAATACAATGATGGGAAGGGAAACACTGCTGAAGTAGGAAAGTTTCCTGAAATGCTGGAATAGCAACTCTGAAATCTGCACCATTTCTGGAGACTATTTTAGTAATAGTGGGGGTGGTGGGAATTTCTTAAATGAAAAGTAGAATGACTATAGAATGCAGAATGTTAAGGCACTTTGCAGTGTTGTTCCAAATGGATGAAACTCATAGGCTATGAAACTGGACCCCTTTGAGCTACCTCCAAAAGAATAATAAAACATTTATTTTGGACTTTTATAATATGCTTTTCTACTGGAATAAACATGTTAAAGAATTAGGTGAATAAAGCCCAATGAAGTACATTGCAGAAAATGCATTTATTTTAAGTAGATGCTATTCGGTGTGTGTTTGCACTGAGTGAAGTTGATTCTCCACTGATAGTGGAGGTGAGAATTTGGCTGGCTGAAGAAATATCCCAGTGAATGGAATCACAGGAACCTTTTAAAATGTAGTAGCAAGTGAATCAGATGAAATGGAAGAAAGTAGTATTGGGAGAGGCTTTAGATTAAGAGTGAAGTGATGCCAGCTGTGATGGATGAAGTACTGAGATAATAGGGTGGCTGTGAAAGTGAGTTAATGCAGTGAGTACATTTAAGTGAGGGCAGTGAACTCAATGGAGGAGAGCATGGATGGAGTCTGAAATCATTAAGACTGAGTCAAGAGACAGGAAGAAAGTTAATCTTTTTTTAATATTTGTCAGCAATGTGCAATGAGGATTTTAAGTGAGAGGTGAGTGGAATGGAACAGGGTGACATCTTTCAAGGAAGAGGCCAGTATTTGATAATGAGTTGCACATCATCATAGCCCAGCCTCAGCAAGTGGAAGGAATTGTCAGATGGGTGGCTTCATTGAGCTTGCAGCAGGGTTCTTTCTCGGCTTGGTTCACAAATGAAAGGAGATGTTGGGAGAGACTTCGTATTTTTGGAAGTTGATCAGTTTCAATGCTTATGGTAGATGTAATCTTTCACTTTTGCAGGACACTGAAATAGATTAAAATGAAAGTGATGTAGAAAATTTCATCAAGCAACAACAGATTGAGAAGGGAATGTAATGGTGCAGGAGGAGATGTATTTCAGATAACTATGGGAGTCTATGGGCTTGTAAAGGACATTAGTTCCCAAGCTGCCATCTGGAATGGGGATGGAGAAGTCGGGGATGTGAGGTTATGGACCATGTAGAAATGACAATAGGATAGAAATTGACAACAAAAGTAATGGATTTTTTAAAGTTCCAGATGAGCACAAAAACATCATCAACGCAGTCATTATACTGGGGAAAATAGGGGAGGGATCTGAAAGAAGGACAAAGGGTACATGTGGACTGATTTGGAGGAAATGGATGAATAATTGAATAAGTTCAACCTGGTGAATGAGCGTGAAGGTATAGGTATATTGTCACATGTGCAGAAATACAGTGAAAAGTTCTGATTTGGGAAACTAGTCCTCTGTTCGAGGAAGTAAATAGGCTTAGAGCATTCATGGGAAGGGACTGGACAACAGAATCAAGATCGTAAAATAGATTCTGTGGGTCTATGTGTAAACTAGGGCAGTCCTGCTTGGGGATCGTGGAGAGGCGGTAGATAGGGACTGTGCAGGGGTGAGTGAATGAGAGATTAGAAACGAGGGAATGTGACTATCTCTGAAAGAATGACATGATGTTTAGCTGTGGTCCATTGGGGAATGGGAGGAGGTGTCTGAGCGCTGACATTTGACCTCCGCGAGATTGCGGTCAGCTCAGCAAACTTAAACGACACTGCCCTGGGCAGTTGGGTGGATATTCCCTTCGTAACTGTTGTAAATTCAGAGCAGGATCGGTTAGATTATGGGTAGTGGAAAACTGAACACTCACTACCAGTTAATGATAAATTGATCTAGAGAGGGTAATAAACCAGATGATTTAAGTAGACTGGCAATTCTAGTGTAAATGAAAAGCTGAACCAAATATAAAAAATGCTGGAATAATGCAGCACGTAAAGAGAAAGTTAATGTTTCGGGGTTGTGATCCTTCCCCTCTGAACTTGCAACATTCTGCTCTGGAGGGCACAACTCCCTCAAACCTGCTGCCAAGGGCAGTGATGTTGGAGGTTGGTAAGCTGACCTCCAGCTCTCGGACACCTGCTCTCCCAGTAAACCCATGGCCCCGCAATTAAAACATCACGCTTTTCTTTCCCAGACATTCACTGTTCTGACGAAAGGTCGCAAACTTTGATTGTTTCTCTTTCCACAGATGCTGCCTGGCCAATTGAGTTCTCCGGCATCATGTTTCTTTTTTTTGTTCCTAACAATGCTGGAGTCTGGAGAGAGAGTTTGCTGCATTGCTCCGGAGGGTAAAGCGGAACTGCACCGCAGACAGGCTTTGGGCTGCGTTCATGCAGCGAGCTCCGCGACACCAGCGCCCTCCTCCGTTCCAGCATGCACCACGGCGGGTACTACAACTCCCTGCACACACCGCGGTATCGCTACGGACCGCAACCGCTTCACAGGAGGACTACAACTCCCAGCCTGCCCCACGGCGGGTCCAAGTGCTGCGGACTCGGTCGGGAGTGGAGCCGGGGGCTGGAAGTTGTACAGAGCGGGCGGGCGAGTGAGTTCTTCCCGCCGCCGCCGCCGCCGCCTCCTCCGGCCTCCGCTACTCGTTGTCCGTGCCCCTCCCTCCCCCGACACTCGGCGGCGATGGAGCGCTGGAAGGGACGGGTGGCCCTGGTTACCGGAGCCTCGGTGGGGATCGGTGGGGCCATCACCCGGGCCCTGGTCCAGCACGGCATGAAAGTGGTGGGCTGCGCCCGGAGAGTGGACAAGATCGAGGTAGGGCGACGGGGAAGCCGGCGCAGGTCCCGCTGACAGCGGCCGGGCCGCGGGCTGCAGGCGGCGATGTGTTTCCCCAGAGCGACGTCGGGCCGCGCCCATCTCGGCCGGACCGGGCGTCCGGCGGCGGAATAATTGTTCACCGCTGAAGGGCTGTCGGAAAGTTGGGCAGTTCCGTCAGAGGGCTGGAGGAGAGATCACCAGCCGGGCTGCGGGGCTGCAGCCTGCGCTGTGTCCCTGTTGAACACGTTACCCTGAAATCCCGGGGTCGTGCACTGTCAGCTGTTCACTGCTGCGCAACAGTCCGGTCCCTGCAACTGAAAGGAATTCATCTCGAGTGATGCATGTGACTTATCGATGTGCAGCCAAATTGTTGAAACTAGTATACTTATTTCACTGTATCGAGTGTCATTTGTCCTTGAACTAATTTAGTTAGTCTTGATGGCCATATTTAGGTAAGTTGAGGGGACCAATGCAAAGGGCTGGGTCATTTGTTGTAGGTCGAATTTCTAATACTGTGCAGCTCAATTGAAAAGTATTTGTGGTTGAATCCACCGAGCGTAAATTGCACAGTATGTCTATTTCTGTTATATTTTCCCTTTTAGTTGAATGTATGTTCCTGTTGTATAGTGACGCTTGGATTGTATTGGACACTGGGTTGCGTTATTTCCAGGAAGAACATCTGGAGTCTCTCTGGTGTCTGCTTTCTTGATGTGCAGATAAACAAAAAGAGAAAACACCTTTTGTAAATTATTTTTCTCAACGTGTCTAACTTTTTAAAAAAAAACCTCAACGGGCAGTTTGTTCTTGTTGCAACTGGAATCATGGAAGTAACCAGTGTGTGTTGGAAGTAGCTGTTCCTGAATTATGTATCCCTCCTCCCTTAACCCGGCTGCGATCTCTCACTGGCTTCTTAAAGAATTTTGTTTTGCGGTGGAGGGGAAAGCGATGGGGTGGTGGGAAGGAATGCAGTGCATTGCACAAACTCCTTTCTTGTTTGTAGATGCAGTGTCTCAGAATTACTGGAAATTGTATTTCCTGCTATTTGTCAGTGGAAACAAAAGCAGCTACCTTTTGTACCAATATTCTAATTTCTACAGATGGAGCTCGGGGGGATGTTGCATGGTCTTTGCCTGTTTTTCCTGCTGATCCCACTCGGTATTGCAGAGTATCTCAATTCATCTTCATGCACACTTTTGGAGCTTGAATGAGTTTTATATTTAACTGAGGCTTGAAGGGCTGGATGGCCACTCCTGCACTTGTATTCAGAAATTAAAACATATGGCATACAAAGATAATTATCTCTATAATGTCATGTGATTGTGTTTTTGGCTTAGTTCAGATGTTGTTTTTGAGTCTCTAACTGAG
>JARFYF010000054.1:20453599-20466217 GCA_030265395.1 Rhina ancylostomus | reverse complement strand
GTGCACTGGTGTAATGAATTGATCTGTATGAACGGTTTGCTAGACAAGTTTTTTACTGTACTTCAGTACATGTGGCAATAATAAACCAATATATATCAAACACATATCTAGAGTAAAAGAATGGTTTTAGCAATGCTCAATCTTGAAGTGCATGTGCAAATTTGATTAAATGTCACTTTATTGTGTGTGTTATTGGATATCTGATTGTTATGATCAAATTGAATCTCTAGTATGTGAGAGAGTCCTAGTTGTTACAATGTGGGCACTCTTTATGAAAATTTAGAAGTTCTTATTGACAAATGACATTGCAGGGAATTCTGCATTGATAATTGCTTTCTCCTGAAAAAGATTTAGAAGAAATTGTACAATATTTCTGATTAAATTTTATGGGATGCTATCTAAACTAAATTCCTCAAGTAATTCTGAGTGCTTACTTGGGATTGATCTGCTAAAAATATCCACTCCACAAAGATGATGCACATAATTTGAAGTGGCTTGTACCGTAAGGAATTGATTGTAAGTGGGAATTTGAGAAGGAGGAAGAGATGGAGGGAAGAGATGCAAATGATTTTTAAAGAAAAAGAGCAAGAGTATATTAGCATAGTTCAATCGATTGAAAGGAATTTAAAGGAAAACTTATGAAGCAGTTGGCATCTGCCTGTAATTCCAGTGCCATTTGAGACCTCAATATGTCTTGGATTGTTTTGCATGCAAGGAGCAATTGTTCAGAGTTGACCTGGAGATTCCCAGACTTGAGGGAGTACTATAGAACCTGTTTGCAAGCTGAGAATTTGTGTTCCAGGATCAGTCATACCATATCAATGGAAAGTTAGGTAATGGTAAGTGGTTGGTTATCTTTCAAAGTAGAAAAAATGGATTTGGAGGAACCCTTCAGGGGTTTTGTACCTTCAAACCACTCCTCAGCATCACAATATTCTTGGATTGTGGCAGGTGGGATGAAGGGTACAGCATCAAGCACTCTTAGGGAAGTGACTGAAGGGGAAAAGCTCTACAAACTGTGGAAAGGGAGTGATTTTTGCAGCACCTGATGAAAATCGTAAGTGACGCTTTTCCCTCTTAACAAGGCAAAGAATATCGCTGAGAGGGTGCAGAAAGTTTTGAGGCAGGAAAAGAATAGCCAGGAATTGATCCTTGAAAGTCTAATGATATAGGAAGGAAAAGCTTTGGAGTCCTGCTTTCAATTTCAGAACCTTCTGCCTTATTAGTTCTCTGCTGTACCTGCATGTTAACTTTGTTTCCTGTCCAAGGATATTTGTATTCCTCTAAACACAGGCATTTAAATTTTTATTTGCGACCACCTTGTCCAGTCACCTAACCTATCTATAATCTCTTTGCAGACTCTGTGCCTTCTTTGCATCTCACTTTCCCATCTTCCTATGCATTGCCAACAAGATTGGATGAAGGGAAATACTGCAATGTATCTAAATCATTGAGTAGTTTATAAGCATATGTGTCCTCTGTCCATGATAATGTATTGGACCATAACCCTAACCCTTATTTTCTGCAACAATGTTTAGCATGGGACCTTTTCATTTGCATGGCAATTTTTTGCATTGCATGAATATCTTGAAAACCTCTAAGTTATTCTTCCCCTTGAATCTAACCTGCTGGTAACATCGTCAAAAAGAAATTGTTGATAAGTATCCAATCAGATTTTCTAAATGAAATTTCTTGGCAAGTGATGTTAGACCCATTTTTCCTCTGGCTCCTGTTTTCCCATCTCCTGTTATCCCAATTCTGTTTATATCAATCCATTTTTATCTTTTAAAACAAAATACAGCAATCTTTCTGCACAGGCTAGACTCAGAAGGAAAACATGCATTTACTGTCTGTTGCACAGCTCCAGCTTTGATTTTATTTCTTCTTGTTTTTTCCTCAGTGTCTGAAGACAGAGGACTTGGCCAATGCAGTTGTTTACATCTTGAGCACACCATCTCATGTTCAGGCAAGTGGTAATCTGTCATAAAGTAATTAAGAATATTTGATTGCAGAGCATCAATTTCGGTGGTAATTCTTTCAGTGATTTTATTTTGGTGGTTTTTCAGTAGCAATTGAATTTATATAGTGTCTTTTTAATGTGGGTTATATCCCAAGATGATTCCCAGGAGAAATCACGTGAACAGTTCAGAAGCTGTGAGATGACTGAAAGTTTAGTTGAAATGAGGTTTATGCAAGTTTTTCTTAAAGCAACAAGGCTTTGGATAGGTTGTTTGAAGAATGGGACTTTCAGTGATTTTTATTTTGACTTTTTTTGATAACAATTGAGAACTGAGTGTCATTGGCATATACCTTAGGATATCATTAAGGGGCAACATGTAAGAGAAGAAAAAGCAGAAATGCAGTTGAAGTCGTGGAGGAATCCATTGAAGACTGGAGGAATAATGGGAAAATTTGTTTGACGTATGCCAGCTACAATGGAACATAAGATTCTGTAGTGGTAATTCACAAAGAAAAGACTATTTCTAAGGATGGATTAGTCAGCTACGTGGTGAAGAGGCTTCTGTTACCAGTGGAATAACAGTTGCCGCTAGTGATTTTGAATGTGGTGCTTTGAGATCAAAGCTAAGAGAAGCATTCAAACAATTGAAAACAAAAAGCCATAATTGAGGAATGCAGGATTAAAGATGGGTATTTGGAGGAAGTAGATGATTGTAGTGGTTTTGATTGTCATTTAAGGTGGCTTTATATCATGTCAATTATGAACATTTTAATGGTTTCTCGGACAATTGCACAGAAACAAGGCATTATTTTGCTCTGCATTTCGTAATCAAATAATCTTCTAGACGAGTCATGGTGATTCCTGATATACATTGCAGTTTTCGTGCTTCTGACTGATTGCTCTTCTATCCCTTACTTCAGCATGTGGTCATAACTGGGCCCATAAAAGCCGTTTTAATGATCATTTACTTCCATTTTGTCTGAAGAGTTTAAATTCCATCTTATTTTCTTACTATTTCCTAAAGTGTCAGCTAATTCTTAAGCGGTACCCATGTAAGCATCTTGCCACTCGATAGGTGATCTACACTTCAAAGGAATAAAAAAAAGAGGGCACACAGCAATATAATATTCATGCAGCTTAAGCTAAGCATCAAAGTTGATGGGAGTGGTGTCATTTAAGACTAGCTTAAAACACTTTAACCTTGATCTGTGGATCTCAATTATCAGTGCTAAGATCACTGTAGTCCATAAATGATATTAATAAAATTTAAACTGAGAAAAATCTGAATTTTGCAGACAAATTGGAAAGAATAGTCATGCTAACAGCATCAACTTTTAAATGGATATTAATGAACTTTCAATGTGGCACATGGCAAACTTATTGCATCATGGGTAAGGGTGTACTATACTTCATGAAAATTAAAGATTATTTGAAAACTAAGTCTGAATAGCGGATCTTGAAAGGAATTTGAATACATGAATCCACATTTCACTAAGTCACGCATACAATGAAGCCACAACAAGAGCATGCTAAGCACTGAAGTTGGAGCCATAATTGTACAACATAGAAACAAGCCTTTGACCCACCATATTTATGCTGACCATTATGCCCATCTACAGTAATCCCATTTTCCTGCATTAATTCCACACCCTTCAATGCCTTGCTCATTCAGGCTCCTGTCCACATGTCTCTTAAATGTTATTACTGTTCCTGCCTGCCATCACCATTTTGACAGTTCATTCCGGATACCAACTACCCTTTGTGTGGAAAGTTTACCCCTCTGATCCCCTTTAAACCTAACTCCCTCTCACTTTAAACCTATGCCCTCTGGTTTTAGACACCCCTGGCACAGTAAACAGACTTTTGCCCTCTACACTGTCTATCCCTGTCAAAATTTTATTTACGTCCATATTGTTTTAGCTTCCTTTGCTCCAGTGAAAACAGACTTATTCACTCTTGCCCTATAACGCAAGCCCTCCAATCCAGGAAACATCATTGTGAATCTTTTCTACACCCTTTAGCTTAATAACATTTTTCCTGTAGTATAGCGGCCAGAATGCACATAATACTCCAAGTGCAGCCTAACAACATTTTGTACATCCGTAATATGACATCCCAACTCTTGTACTCAGTGCCTTGGCTGATGAAGGCGAGCATACCATGTGCATTATTCACTACCTCGTCCACCTGTGTTGCTGCTTTCGGGGAACGATGTACTTGTACCCCAAGGTGTCTCTGTTCAGCAACACTGTCCAGGGACCTGTCATTCACTCAATGTCCAGCCGTCATTTAGCTTCCAAAAATACATCATTTTGCACTTGTTTGAGTTAAATTCCATGCCCACTTTTCCAGTTCTGAATCAGATTTATTATAACTGACTTGTATAATGTGAAATGTGTTGTTTTGCAGCAGCATAAAATTACTATAAATCACAAAAATAAATAGTACAAAATAAAGGAATAACAAGGTAATGTTCATGGACTGTTCAGAAATCTGATTGCGGAGAGGAAGAACCTGTTCCTGATTCACTGAGTGTGGCTCTTCAGGCTCCTGTAGCACCTTCCAATGGTAGTGAGGGTGCTTGATGATAGATCCTGCCGCCATGAGGTACCACCTCTTGAAGATGTCCTCAGTGGTGGAGAGGGTTGTGCCTGTGATGAAGTTGGCTAAGTCTATAACCTTCTGTAGCCTTTTGCCATCCTATCTATTGACCTGCATCCTGCTGTAACCTTGGACAACCTATTTCACTGTCCACTACACCACCAGTTTTGGTGTCATCTGCAAACTTACTAAGTCAAGCCACCTGCATTCTCATTAAATCATCAATTTATGACAGAGGACCCTGTATTGATCCCTACAGCACACCACTGATCATGCCTCCACTTTGGGGGGGGGGGGGGTGGGTGGAGGAGAGAGAGAGAAACAACCATCTTCTACCACCATACCAATTTTGTATCATTGGCCAGCTCAACCTGGATCCTATTGTTCTATTCTTCCGGACCAGCATACCACACAGATTCTTGTCAAAGGTCTTGCTGAAGTCCATGTAGACAATGTCTACCACCCTGCTCTAATCGCTCCTCTTGGTCACCCCTTTCTGGAGGGATAGAATTCAATGATAGGGAAATTTCATTAATCAAGGCTTTATCTGGAGTACCAAGCAGAGTTTTTAAAAGTATCTTTTATGAGCCAGCAAAAATTGTATGCAATTCTACAGGTGTGATCTCACTAAAGTCCTGCAAAGTTTAAGCAAGATTTCTCTTTGTACTCCATCTCTATTGCAGTAAAGATTAACATTTCATTTGCCATTGTAATTGCTTGCAGTGGCTGCAAACTGACTGTGTCTCTTGGTGCAGCGGTGTAGCTAGTAGAGCCGCTGTCTCACAGGTCCAGCGACTCGAGTTCCATACTGACGGCAGTATTGTTTGTGTGGAGGTAACATGCTCAACCTGTGACTGCTTGGGTTTCTTCCCACGTCCCCAAAAGATGTGTAGGTTAATTGTAATTTGCGCCTCTGGGTGAGTGGTAGGATAGGTTAATTGTAATTTGCCTCTGGGCAAGTGGTAGGATCTGGAGGGGGGGTTACAGGTGGTTGTTGATTGAAATATGGAGGAGAAAACGAAATGGGATTAGTGAAACTTGGTCAGTACACATTTCAGTAGTCCAAATGTTTCCATGACATATGACTCTGACTTTTCTGTGTGCCTACTCGACTTCCCACTGTGCTTACAACCTAGCTCCTGTGGCTGAAATTCTGACCATTAAGCCATCTCATCATATGCTATGGCTTCATATCTCATTTGCTGTTGTTCTAATGGTGTTTTCCAAAGGGAAGTCATTATAGTGGTAATGGTCTGGCTCTCAGTCCTTGAATTATTGGCAACCTAAGTATGTATTTTTTATTGTTTATAGCACTACATCTACTGCATTCAATCTTTCTGATTTCCTCCTAATGCTTTGTATCTTTGCCCCTTGAAGTTTCTTCATTAGAAGCTTGGACCTAATTTCTTGCAAAATGCATCTTCAATTATGAATGTTTATCATTGTGGCACTGTGTCTCCCCACTATACAGCACGTCTTTCTTATACTCTGCTTGTATATATTATGGAATCTGTGCAGTACTGGCTGGAATTAGAACATTTCCAAAACTGCTCGTGCTGTCTCTCCCAGCAGTCCAACAAATCCAGTAAGAATCCAACCCTCAGACATATTATCAATGACTGAAATAAAAGTAGAAAATGATGGAAGCATTCATTAGGTCAGGCAGTATCTGTGGAAAGAGTTAATGTTTCAGGTTGAAGACATCAGTTCTCACCTGAAATGTTAACTCTTTTTTCATTTCTCTAGATGCTGTCTTATGTGCTAAGTGTTTCCAGCATTTGATATTTTTCAAATTTCCAACATTTGCAGGTTTTTTGCATTTTCATATCCATTGAGGAGGTTATAATTCTGTTTATAAAACTTTTGTTTGTTTCTAAGAATAAAGTGCTTTGAAATGATGATAATGGTCTTGATCTGCATTTGATCCTATTACATTTTGTCCTGGAACTCCATTCTTTAATTAGCATTTAAATGAAATGGAATTTAATAGTATTCAAGCTTTCAATGACTGTGGCATCTACCATCTAAAGTATGTACTGGTTTAGTTTAACTCTTCTTTTGTTTTGACTTCAGATTGGAGACCTTCAAATAAGGCCAACAGAGCAACAGTCATAGCAATCAGGAAGGAGTAGTAGCAACCATACTCAACTAGCAACATGGGTTATGGCACGAAAACCTCTGCTGGACAGTTTTTTTTAAACAAAATGTTATGCTAAAGAGTGTTTTTGGGATAGATGTCCTATTTCATTTGGCCATACATAAATGGTAGAATTTGTCTTCTGTTTGCTCCAGATATTCTTTGCTAGTACTGTGCAAATCTGCAGTAGGAGCAGGACATGTTACTTTAAGGCAAACCATTTAACTTTATTTTGTGTCTCTTCGAACTGCTGCAGATTATTTTAGTGCCAACTGTAGCAGTAAAGGTACAAAAATGTATGAAGGGTGATTTCATTTATGTATGTGGAGAAAATGATGCTTGACCACCTAACTTTTCAGCTCATTGGAGATTTTTTTTTATTGTTAAACTGTGTGACTATTTGTAGGTGTGCATATCTGCTGATCTCCACATTGGTTTGCAATGAAAAGTCCATTTAGTAAAGATGAATGAAAATGTAAACTGTTTTCAAAGGAATTATTTTAAAGGGTATAATTGAAAATTGATTGTAATAGAAAACTAGTCTCATTGCTATAGAGTGATTACATTAATTACTTAAGTTTTTATTGCTCCTTCGTTATGGATTAGAATAATACTACAGACCAGGAAACAGGTTTATCTAGTTTTTTATATATAATTTTTTTTAAATATGGAGGAATCTAGATTACAGAATAATGATGAAACAATATGATTCCAAAACAAATTTAAAAAGTTCTCTTTTAGATTCTCTTTCTCTTCCTAACTGAACAGACTGAGATCTGTGAATAATAACTGCACGCAGAGGATTACTGAATAAAATTGTTCCATAGCCCTCATCGTTTTTTTGTCCAAACTCAAAAGAATTTTCTGGGGGTTCAATTTTATTGAAATTCAGACCATCGAATTTAAGTACCCATGCTGTAATCTCTTTATGATTTGTGGGTCTGCTTGCTAATGATTCTTGTTCTTGGTTTTCAGTTCGATCTTAACAAAGTTGTTAGGAAATGATATGCATGACTAATGCCATAAAGACTTATAAATATGCACTGTAATTTAAAGTAACCAAACAACTGAACAATATTTTGCTTCCCAGGTCTATAGTTCAGTAGTGACTGAACTCGCATTGCCATGTATTGATTTGTTCAGTGTGCACCTGCAATTTTTGTTGTAACCTTGTATGTGATGCCGTACTTCTAAGGAATGATATCTTCTTAAAAGACCATCATACAGCAATGTAGTGGTTAAATGTGAATAATTGATGCCTTGATAACTCCAAGTAATGAGCCAACTTTCAGAAATTGTTTTCCAGAAATATACCCTGTGGTGATTCGGATATTAATTTGGCTTAATGTTGTCTTATCCCTAATCAATAAAATTTAAAAGGGGAAATTTACATTAAAGGGTTTTTAAATCACCTTTAACTGTACATAATTATCACATTTATAATTTGCAGTTTAAATAAATCTGTGCCAAGTTCCATTAATTCCAGCAGATTAATGACAGACTTGTTTTTTAAGATCGCCATATCCTGTTCTGCCACTTTGAATATCAGGATTTCACTGTGTGACACTACCACTTTAACATATGTAGCCCATGTGAACTGTTCAAGGTGAAACCCAATTTATATATTCTTATTAGTGCCAAATTAGTTTCAAAGTTACTAACCAATGACTTGTTGGAGCTAGTTCTGAAGCTCTTATGTGAAGCTCCTGTGCTTTGAGGTACTTAGCTTCATGTATCATTCATATGTAACATTTTAGACACAGTTTTGCCACATACTGCACCATTGACTTTTTTAACATTTTAAATAAAATTGAATATTTAAAGTAAGGGAATATATGTGGTAAACCTTTAGCCTCCACTAGTTTCAGATTGTCAGGAATGTATTTGTTTTTCTGCACCAATGCTGGACTTCTAAACCCTTTTTTCCTTCCCTCATCTCTTGAGAGTCCAGACAGACAGACAAAATTCTGGAAAATTCTGTCCAGGTTTCTGATTCTGATCATTATCTAATTGTCCCAGCTGCAAAGTTTGTGTGTAAGTGAGAATATTTTGTGTGTGTGTATAGGGTGGGGGGATTAGATGGAAATTGACCATTACTTGTGTCTAAAGCTAGAAACTGCCTGCTGCTCGTGTAGTGCCTGCCTGCTACTTGTAAGTGGGGTCAACCTATACAGCCACCAACCAATTATATTCTCATCTGGCCTATAGGTGTACTTACTTCCCTGCTGAAGTAATTGGATGGTGATTAGTACCAGGAACTTGAGCAGGATTTTCTATTACTTTTTGATGTGCTATATCCTATTAATCCAAAACTCTGAACCAGTGGTATAAGTATTGGCTTACTAATTCTCTGAATAATATTGTAAACAAATAACTTAGTGGTCAAATGGAGAATGATTTCTGCCTTGGTGTAACTATCCTAACTGCAATCTTGTTTTTCCACATTGATGCAATAGTTGAGGGAAACTGCAGAATTCCATTGAATTGTTCATAGTCTCTCAATAACATACTTATTCCACATGGTGTTACTGAATAATTTATCCATGTATTGATAAAGATTGCATTGATGTTGCTTTAAGAGCTGATGATCAAGTTGTACCTGTTATAACAATGTTGTTTATCTTTCTCAACCATCTAAGTTCTAGGCATATTTGTCAAAATTGTCAAAAGCCCACAACATTGTTTTCCACTTTCTAAGTATTGCCACTGCCCCCCTTCACCCTGAACGAAAGCATGTCCTCAATTCTATTAGTAACCCTTGTGTCATCTAAGTACCTGTGATATTAAAAAAAAGCATGTTTATTCTCTGAATGATATTTCACATGAATAATTCAGTCAAGTATGAAGAATAATTCCTGCCATACTATGTCCTTGAAAACTAAGGTTTGTAAAATACAGTGCACATGCAAAATTTGCTTCAGACTTTTTTTGTCGTCTTTACAATCTAACACTAAATCTGCACTTGAAATATAGTTGTATACATATCTGTGAAGCCTTTATATTATCCTTAACTGTGAATGAATGCCACTGTCTTGGCAACAACATTAATATCTCAAATGTTTTGGTAATGCACCTAGATTTTATTTTAATCTGTGTACAGTTTTGTAATTGGTTATTTGGATAACATGAAAATCAACATGAAGGACCCTGGGTATGAAGTGGCACGGTCATCCAAAGTTATACTCTGCTTTAGTACTCTACCATTACTGGTGTAACTGCTGATTTTTGATGCTGAAACAGCTGAGACTTATTTATGTAGATTTTGGGACAATTATCAAATGTTAGAACTGAAAGTTATGGGTATTTAAACCTTCTCAAGAGTGTTTGATAGTCCACATCATGTTGCATGTAAGTGAATTAATTGCATTTATCATGGCTGGTGTACTTTCAAGGCCAGTTGACATTCTTATCACCTGGTTTCCAAATTTTTGCAGATAAAGAGTTCAGTAGTTGTTACTTGGATAATCACAAGTAACAAAAATCAATTTGCAAAGTTCGAAGGCTTACATACATTTGGGATGTTCAAAAGAGCAAACCTTGATCTTGTGCCATTTAGATATGCACAGCAAGAACACCAGTTTTAAGTTTTAAAAGATTTTCCAGTGTTCACTGCTGCAAATATAGTTTAGTAATTCCGTTAACTGCTGGTTATAAATTTTAAATAAAATACTGTGCCACATAGTTGATTGATCTGTGCTCAAAACTCAAAAGTGACCTCCAGCTAGAGAAGATTATTTTTATTCTGTTGAGCATTCATTTTTTTTGTAGTTACGACATTTTGACTTGCAACTATGCTGCTTGAACAATTGTAATTATCCTCTCCCATCATAAACAATTACCAAGATTTGAAGTCCCACATTCATTGGGAAACAATATACAAAAAATTGCAGTTAGAAATTCCCAGCTGGTTTGTCCATGACTTTAAAGGCAATCTGCACTTTGTACTTTTTTTCAAAAGCCTAATTCTCCACTTTTGTCTGCTGTCCACACGACTATTAGTGCTCAATCAATCTGGCTAAGTCCAACTCATTTCTGTTTAAATCTTCATGCATTCTGATCTGATCACTTTTTGACATCAAATCCTAGAAAACCTTAATTTATTAATTTAATACTGTGTTGTCCTTCTATAAAGTTAGGCTTAATGCAAAATCAATCATTTGTACTTCATCCAAGTAACAACTAACCACCAGCAGAATACAAAAATGTTAGCAAACCTCAATCCAGCTAGAAATATCTTTGTGTTGAATGATTGTGAAAAATTGTTCACTAGCAAATAATTTGAACTTTAAAAACTTGTCAACAAACCAAGTTAATGTATATTTAACATGTGGAGTTGATTTCAAGCAGGAGTTTTTCCAATTCTATTTCAACACTATTTGTACTGTTTCTGTAGAAGTTAACAGATGCTGCTAAATTAACAAATATTAAGTATTATTTGAGTCATTATATAATAAATAACTTTCGTTATGAAACTGGATCCTGCTGAAAACTGTGAAATGGCATTCTGGTGAAAGCTCTCATCCTTAGATGAGCACAGTAACAAAGTTGTTGAAAGAATGCTTTGATTGCAAGTGTTTGTAAAATTGCAACTTTACAAGTTTCCTTTGTCTAATGTTCATAAAATGTTACTTTTGCATTGTGCACATTAAAGCGCCCTATATAAATATTTAAAATATTCTTTTGTACAAGTATCTTAAGTTGGAACATTTGAAGAAATTTGATGCAACTTGAAAGGCACCTTCTGCCTCATCACTTCACATTAACATTTTAACAATCACATTTTATTTTATTGCTTTAGTTGGTTATAAAGGAGTCACCCTTTTGAGCAGGTCACATTATGAATAACAACTTAGATATGGCACAATTGTAGCCATAGAATTGTCTTTATTTGTTAGATTTATCCAAATTCATTACAATGCTATTTCCAGTTTCTTTGTTGTGACTTAAGGAGGGGAGCTTTTGTAAAATCTAATGATCAATAGATAACATTTCATAGGAGTGGAATTAGCACAAAAATCAACACAAGGTCATGATACTGTTCTCACTTCTGGTGGCCATTACTTTAAGTGCAACATGGAATAACAGCCTCTCTTGGCATTAAACCAGTATTGTTTTGAAACAAACACTGCAAATGTGCTGAAATTTGGCACTTTCAAATATCTGAAGCAATCCATACAACAAAATGAATAGTGGGCAACCTTGAATAAGTGTGGCCCTGACAGCACTGAGGCACAAGTATGAAAAATTGGGCTTAAATGTTCAACATTGTGGTATTTAAATATTTAATTGTAAGCTGTTCACCCATTAGATGAGCAGTGAAGGTACCTTATGAGAGTACCAACATTATATGTCATGTTCTTTAAGTTGTATTAAGAAATGAAGGACTTGTAGATCACTTGGGAAGAAACCAAACTGAGCATCTCATTTCGTTACCTTTCAAAATCCTAAAATGAAGTGAATGTTATAATGAATGTATCTATTTATTCTACTGATTACTGTCGCATGCTCTAATTGAATGAGCAATCACAATAGGAAGGCATTTGAGTCTTAGACCCATCCTAGTGTCACTTCATAACCAACAACTGAGACCATATGGGGCTGTTTGAGTAACTCATTATTTTCTTTCTCTTAACCACTGGCATGAAATGCCTTTACAAACAGTGCAGTTTTAAGAATTTACAATGAAACAATCTGAAGCATGACTCCCTCAACCCTAATCTGCTGCTGAAACCTCCCTGCTTGTTTAGACCGATGCATAATTTTGTAATCTTTTATTTTCTGCTTTATTTTTCTGCTGGTGTCTTTAAATTGCCAGATGATGGGCTGTTATTTTAATTCTTTGGTTTAGCCAGTTTTAACGTAAACCTCTACTGGTGTAGAATAAGAAGGTATTCTTAATCTACAGATCAAATTACTTTGC
>JARFYF010000054.1:20335974-20347410 GCA_030265395.1 Rhina ancylostomus | reverse complement strand
AACATTCACAAACATACACCATCAGTGCACTGTGGCTGCAATGTATGCCACTTACAAAATGCAGTGTAGTTGATCACCTAGGCTAGCCTGACAACAACTCTCAAACCAGTGATGTCAACCACTAGGTGGGACTAGGGCAGAGGACATGTGTGAGTATTACCAGTTCGAGATTCCCTCCCAAATCACACAATCCTGAAAGTGTATCACCGTTCCTTTATCATTGCTAGGTAGGCAATCCTGGAACTTCCTACCACAACAACACCACCTTCTCAAGAACAATAGTAATAGGCAGTAAATGCTGGCATTGTCAGTGTCACCCTCATCTCATTAAAATATAAAATAGAATGCCATGTGCAACCATCTTTATAAAATATGGTTGGTGAGAACACCATTTCATTGGAGGCAACAACAAAAATTTGCAGGCAATCACAACAACCCTTTAGAGTTAATGTGAAAATTCTAAATTCCAGCATTATTGGAGAAAATGTCTGAACATCGAGAGGGATGAGCCAATTTAACAAACGCATATCTAAACAAAGCGGGGGGCCTTGAAAAAACATTCTTCACTTGAAAAAACACAGAAGATAAAACATGGACATTACCAGCAGCAGCAGCAAAGGTCATGGAGTGATTGCAAGAGAAAATAGTTGTTAATGGTTCATGCAGAAAACATTGCTGGCAGAATGTAAAGTTAGCAAGGGTATGGCAAATATTATATGAATTACATTTTATTCATCATTTTTGGGAAAGGGATCATGCTGCAGCAGAAATTTCAATGGGTTAAATCAATCTGTCTCAATCCCCACTACTCTTAATTTCTAAAGTCAAAACTCTCACCTTCCTGCGCCTATGAGAGGAGTTCAAGCTGAATTTAACATCAGAAAGCAGGAGTGTATTCCAAAGAATACATCTGGCTTAACTGGAAGCAGAGCAAGCATGCCAGAGAAGTGGCAGTGGTCTGTCAGATACTACCTGAAAGCTATGATCAAATTGCTGAGAAGAAACTTACAAGTGGACACAATTGTTTACATTGGTGAAGGAAGAAATTTAGCACCTACCATAAATATGGATACTACAATTTGCATCATATATCAACATGTCCATGCACTTTGATTACACACAAATACAGAATCCTGCATGTATAGCACAATATAAATGGGTACCTGCATCCCCAGAACATATTACCCTCGCAATCACTGTGCTTGCGAACCAAATGGAGAACGGGCCACATTCAGTGAGCACCAGTAACCTATCCGAAACATAGTGATCACCTTCATTTATGTGGCACTTTCAAAAGTGAAACATTCCGAGGCACTTTCACAACACCACTATCAAACAAATGTCGAAGCTTTAAGGAGATATTAAAGGGGAGATAACTAAAAGCATGGTCAAATTAATAGATATTAATAAATATCTTAAAGGAGGAAAGAGAGTGAGAGAGGGGAGAAAGCCTGGAGCCTTGATAACTGCTGGCATGGTGATTAGATGGAGGAACAATCAAGAGATCAGAATTGGAAGTGTGTGATATGCCAATATTTGCAGGGTTGGAGGAGACCAGAGAGTTAGGTGTAGCCAGAGTAGAATTCAAAAGAATGGATGAGAATCTTAAAACCGAATATTTACTTAAATGGGTAAGTCATCAAGTACAGGGAGTGGAGAGTGAACAGGTGCCGTGAGTTAAGCACACAGACTGTAGAGTTTGGATGTGCTCAAGTTTATGGAAAATACAATATAGGAGATCAGCTGGGTGTATGGGGCTAATCAAGTCAAGAGGTAATAAAGGGGAGGTTTCAGCAGTGAATAAGTTAAGGATGGAGCAGAGTCAGCTATTCTTCTGAAAAATGAAAACTGGCAGATCTAGTGATCAGGTGGGTCCAAGTTCACATCATGATCAAATATCACACCAAGGTTGCAAAAGATCTAGTTTCATTTCAGATAGTTGCTAGGAAGAGTCAGTGGCAGAGATCAAAGACCATGTTCTTTCTCTGTATGGTTGCAGGAAAATTCTGCACACCTAGTACTAAATATCAGAGAAGGACTTGGCATTTCAGAGTCAGTCAAGGGTTCAAGTGAGTGGAGGTGACGTAGACTTGCATGTCATCAGGCTACAAGTGCAACTGATATTGTAATTTCTGATGAAGCTGTGGAATGGCAGCATATGGATGAGAAAAGAAGGACACCCATAAATTGGTTTATTATTGTCACATGTACCAAGCGACAGTGAAAAAATTGTTTTGCATGCCATCCATAGAGATCTTTTCATCACATCAGTGCATTGAGGTGTTACAAGGGGAAAGCAATAAACAGAATGCAGAATAAAGTGTTACAGTTGCAGAGAAAGTGGATAGATTGTTGGGGAACAAAAGAGGTAACCATGCAGGTGCAAGAAGAGGACCCATTGCAGATGATTCTCCATCTACAACTGGATAGATAATAGTGGAACCAGGTTCCATCCAGCTGAAGGAGAGGAAATATAATCCAACAATGTGGTCAACAATACCAAAAATTGCCACCCCTTAAGGAAGCACAAATACAAAGTGTACAGGACAAGGAAGATTAGGGTCAATCAATGACACCTACATTGAATTGATTTTTCACTCTCACCTTTCACTTGTTTGTTTTTATAATATCATTTCTGGAAAGGTAAAACATCTCCCAGCATACCAAACCAGTACAAATCACTTGTGAACATTTTCTCACAAAATTCTACCACTCTGGGTTTTTTAATATATAGTAGATGTTCAATCATATAACATCAATAGTTCTGAACTTCTTGTTATCTGTGATTCAGAATTGTATGTCCCTAGGGCTATCTTTTGAAGTTTTATATTTTATCGAATACATGGAAACCTTGGGTAGTCTCTTCAGCTTGGAGTTTGCTCTGCTAATAGAACACAGAGCCCACATGTTGCTATAGAAACCAATGCCTGCCTCTCCATAGTGATAATGTGCTTCTTCACTCTCTTTTGGAACTGGAATCTCTCAGGCAAAATAATGTCAATATTTCTTTCAAAGTAATTAAGGTAGTTGAAGTATCTTTATGTGATATGCCACAATGAAATGCTGATTTTGTTGAACACAACCCAGCCAAGACTTTGTTGCATGTAATTCAGAAGACAGAAACAGAATTTTATTATGGCACAATATGCAGACAGGATTTATAACCTAACTACTCTAAATTGAGAAACCAGCAACCCACAAATGGTTGGCTGTGGAAAGTAATCTCAGTTTTGATCCTAAAGAATAATGAGTGGATGAGTACTTCTGGAATAAATGCTCCCCTACACCTATTTAAGGATGCATCTTAATTATGAATTGTTTTGTTTTTAGATTTACTGTCACCTCCTCTCCCCACCTCTTTTACTGTCAGGAGACTACCAAATGTAAATTTCAAAGAACAGTCCACTAGATTAACTCAGCAAATGCCTCACAGTGAAAACAGTCCTCACTCTTTTATCGTTTCTAATCTTGAAATGCCTGGTAAGCAGTGATAAATGCCCGTTCTTAACTAGAGTTCAGCTCACCTTATCGAACTGGGATTCAGCTGTGTTTGAGAGCAAACAACAAATGCTGATATGAGGCAAAATGGTTTTCATTGACACAACCTGTACATTTGAAGATAGGCTCTGGAGCTTACTCTGGCTCCATTTGACATAACTGTTAGAATTTAGTCAACTCCTACACTCCCATGTAACATGCTGACAATGCATGTTCAAATAGCATCTTTTTGGGTGACTTCAACTGCCACAATATTGTGCACCATTAGATATAGAGCATGATGTAAATAGTGATAATGAAGCTCTACTTTCTCATCAGAGCACTCTACACCATGCTGCATGGTACAAATACCATATTACATAGATAGATTCAGAACTAGGTGTCCCTGAGGCATTGTGGAAAATGGGCAGCAGCAGAATTGTATTCCACCACAATCTATAACCTCATAACACATCCTTCATTCTATTATTCGGCCAAAAGATATGACTGTATAACTGTATCTTAATAGCACCAAATGAGGCACCAACCAGTGGGGTGGGGGAGGGGAGGGGAGGAGTTATGATTTAATAATATAAATGTTCCACAGCCAACAGGTCATCAAAACTTTGCAATTCTATCACATCCCATTACAAGTGACGATGGATAGTTAAACAGTTAATGGAAGAAAGAGGTTTTACATCCCGAGCATGTCCTGCAGCCAGGCCTCCAGAAAATCCTGCATGTCTTTTGACAGCTCACCGCCATCAAAGGCCTTTTAACTATTGCCTGTTCAAATATACTTCCTTAATTAAACAAAATACTCTTCTTGTAAACAAAAGAGCAAATAAATTTAATTGAAAGTTTGTTAAAGTACTAGAAATTAGAATATAGAAATGGATCTAAAATCTAGAAATGGATAGGAAAAGTGTACAAAATATCAAGAGGAATAGATAGAATAGACAGCCAGCATATCTTTCCCAGGGCACCAATGCTCAATACAAAAGGACATGGCTTTAAAGTAATAGGTGGGAAGTTCAAGGGAGATATCAGAGGAAGGTTTTTCACGCAGAGAGTGGTTGGGGCATGGAATGCGCTGCCCGGGGCGGTGGTGGAGGCAGGTACGTTGGTTAATTTCAAGAGGTTGCTAGATAAGCATATGGAGGAATTTAAAAATAGAGGGATATGGGGGAGGAAGGGATTAGATGGTCTTGGGTGAGGTTTAAAGGTCGGCACAACATTGTGGGCCGAAGGGCCTGTATTGTGCTGTACTGTTCTTTGATTCTTTACAGGGATATGGGCCAAACACAGGCAAATGGGACTGGCTCAGTTAGGCAACTTGGTTGGCACGAATGAATTGGGCCAAAAGGCCTGTTTCTGTGCTGTGTAGATCTATGATTCTAAATTAGTTGAAAACAATCAGAGAAAGTGATTGTTTTTGCTCAGCGACAGTGGTCCTATTCAAATGAATGTGGTCACAATTCTCATGCCAGCTGGCCCTGGAGTAAAGCTGAGGGAGTCAGTGGTACTTCCAGTGGCAGAGGAAGAGACCAGATACACTTACATCTGTCCACCAGTCTGTCTCTGACTTATATGCTTCAACACATGCACACATGATGCAGACGAGCTGAAGAGTGAGTGGCAGATAACCAGCAGTTCTCTACAGAACTGCCAGGTAAAGGCAAGTATGACTGAGCCCACAATGTAAAGGCATTATTGTTATTAAATGCCTATGCTCAAATGTATGGGCTGAAACAATTCAATACATATCTTATATCAGCAGTTAAATATTTCAAAAAAGAATCACATAATTTTCATCTCTTTAATGCAGATATTATTAAAAGAAAGAACAGCTGGCTGTTAGAAATGGTCAGAGACATAAAACTACAATGAAGAATATTTATTTGTGGTGAACTATTCTGGCAGAATTTCAGTGACTGGCTTTCTGTAACGACTCCAGCTCTGCTGGTTGTCACAAATGTATATTAGCACAAGTGCCCATGGAGCTGCCTTTATATCCCCTGCAAACATAATTCTGATCCAAGTGCCATTTCTGTTTCTAGTGAGCCAACTGAGATGAACTTTTTGCAGGACATTATTAGGACTGGATATGAGTGAGCAGCTGGTAAAAGGCTACTCAAACTACACCATTACAAAGCAGCTAAAATAATAAGATCTAATTCACAATGTTCATAAGCGATGAATCAGGATGATGAATGTTACATTATATCCTACATCCAAGTAGGTATTGTTTTCCTGCTGACATTTGAATTACCTCACAGCAAAATAGCACTTGACGTCATCCACTGATCACATTTGTGTGAGGAGGAACAGATTAGGAGCTAATAATTGCAGCAAAGGTCAACAAATATGAGGCTCAGTATGTAAACGAAAGAGCCACAACAGAAATGTCATTGCACTAGGATTTTTCTTGTCTAATGCACAATTTTTCTTTACTTCACAACTTAGCCTTGAGTCATGATCACACATCAATGAACTCAGCTGATGTTAGAATGTGTTGCAGCTCAGTTGGGAAATTCAGAAGACAATTCATGAGAGCAACTTTACTGCAATAACATTTTGCTCATTCATGTTGTAGAATATGACTCATTAGAGTTTGCAATTACAAGGAACACTGTTTAGAACATGACATTAAAATGCGCAGTACTTTTTCTATTTTTAAGTGACTTATGCCTCAAAGTATCATTATTTCAATCTCATTTTTATTCACCATGGCACATTTTTCAGGATAGAGAAAGAATCAGAGGTTCTGGAGAGTTTAGAAAATTACTTATGCCTTCTGAGTTTTCTGCTGTTCTAAACCTTAAGGTAATGAAAAAGTTGCAAAATAATCAAGTGGGACAACTTGAGAATTTAACACAAAAGCCAATTATCATTAAGTATAATCCTCACTGCATTCATTTCATGTGCTCAGTTGCCAGATTGTGTACAGCAGGTAACAAAAGTGAAATATCAGGCTACAGTCGGTTAACACACCAAAATTATTATGCAAAGGCAAAGGTACAAACATCTCAACATATTCAGCTGTTCACATTAAAATTCATACGTTTGCCCTATGGAGGTTTGCAGCTTCGGCAGGATATGCATCTCTGCTGACGATTGGCAATGTGGCAAACCTCCTGGGTTTCCCCGAATCAAATCTGTCAGAGCTAAGCGAGGTCATCTTTTAAACCAAATGAGACTTTGCCACATACATCTACTGATATATCTAAATGCTATGTAAAAAAGCTTGTGTCTTTTAGAAATATTGTTGTGCACATTCACTTATGGTTTTGAAGTAACTTTGTTACTACACTTTTGTGATTGGCGCAAAGTAGTGATTCAGAACAAAAGAACTGGAGAACAAGTTAATCAAGTGAAAACTACTGATGAGAAAGATCTAAAGAGTTATGGAAACAACGAATACTGAATGAAGATGAACCCACTCAAAAGACTTGGATCCAAATCTTTCCAGTGGGATTATTTAAACATTTTCTCCACTCTTCAACTGAAAACAGTTTTGGCATCTGGATCTGACATCAGTACAGCGAGAACAATGGGACATCCGGATCCTCAGTAAGTGATGACCCTTAATCAGATTTAATACTGAGAGAAAAACAACAGAATATCAATTGAAGAGAGTGGATTAGAGTCAAATCAGGTATGAAAAGAGAATTAAGGAGAGGAAAAGATTGGCTACTGAAGAGTAAAAAAAACATGAGAAGACAAAAAAAAATCAATCTTCAAAAACAATTTAACACCAGATGGAATTAAATTCCACAGATTCACATCAAAATATCCATGAACTTCCGGTACACTGTACCATTATAATCAGCCTGAGATATTTAATCACAAACAATAATTTAAATTTCCCAGAAGTACACTCCTACATTTTCATTCACCTGAACAAGACCGGCAATAGGTCACTCGAAGAACTGTGGTTTCCTCACTGACCTGCAAATTACCTTTGTCAAGTATATATCAAATTCTTTTTTGAAAATTACTGTTGAAATTCGCAACACCTTCCAAATAATAACAAGTTATCAGATAAAAATATTTCTTCTTGTCTCACTTTGGTTCTTTTGAAAATTATTTTTAAATGATCCTGGTCACGGTAGTGTAGTGGTTAGCGTAGCACTATTACAGTGCCAGTGAGTCAGGTTCAATTCCAGCCACCGTCTATAAGGAGTTTGTAGGTTTTCCCCATGTCTGTGTGGGTTTCCTCTGGGTGCTCCGGTTTCCTCCCACATTCCAAAGATGTATGGGTTAGGAAATTGTGGGCATGCTATGTTGGCGCCGGAAGCGTGGTGACACTTGCAGGCTGCCCCCAGAACACTCTACGCAAAAGATGTATATACTGTGTGTTTTGAGGTACATGTGATTAGTAAAGATATCTTTTATCTTATATCTTCTCTATATCCTCTTGAAGTCTATTGTTAGCTTTCTTATAGTTCTCCTCACAGTTGTGTCATCAGCAACTTTGGAAATTGTCCTTTGTGCACCCAAGTCCAAGACACCAACTGCAGTCATGACCCAGTCTCTCCCACCACTTTCTGGGCATACTCAGACTTTGACAGAGTATCCTACATTGATCTCAAGAGTACTGGCATTAGTTCAGGTCAGTACATTCCTCATCTGTAGCCTGAGCTATTATGTTGAGTGAAATAAGAAGTACCAACTTAACTAGTTTATGTGGAGCCTACCTGGAAACTCTAAACAAGATTACCCAAGTTTTAATCATGTTTTAATCTGATTTTCTTTGATCTCTTTACAAAGATGGAGAATAATAGCACGGAAAGATGTCAGTTCAGGAAACCCCTGGCACTTTCTCTCTAGAATGGCGAACAGCTGACATATCTTGCAGCCTTCTTCTTGTGCCACAGACTCTATATCTGTTCCTGCTGGCATAAAGGCATATTAGCCACAATAAATGAGATTTCCTGCATACTTTGATAGGGTAAGTGTCAAAGGTCCTGTCTGGTGATCTCTTGATATTAATTTTTATAATCCATCTAAAGATGCTGTATTTACTTCTTTGAAACATAATTTAATTTTGCAATTATATTTCTCTATTACCAGTTCTCTACATCGAGTGCCCTGAGGTTCCAATTTACATGGTCAAGAGCAGCAATAATTACTTGTTTTATTGCATTGAAACTGCAGGCGATATCTGATCATGAAAATGCAACAAGAACATCATTGCTAAGTAAGACCATTATCCTTCCTGCTTGTCATTTGCTAAAATTTCAAGAAGTCAACAACTTTTAAGAAATTCTCTAGATTAAAGCTATTACTAAATTGGTATGCTGAGACACTTTAAAGTCATTTTCTCATTCCATAAATGTGACTATACCAGAAACTTTGAGTCTGGTCAAAGTTACAGCAGCAAATCCCAGTGGAGTCTGGGGAAGGGGAGTGGGGTGGGTAGAACCTCTACCTTTCTGGCACAAGTCTTAGTGTGCATCATTACATATTATAATTTTATTGAACACCTCCTTCTTTTCATGTAGTTTGAGATGCTGGAATGAACCTAGTTTGTAAGTTGCTGAACCTACAGAAGTGGGGGCCCCAGCTCAGGTCTGGTTCCTCTGACCTCTGGATTCCCCTCCGCAAATCAGTCCAATCTCAATTTTATATCTTCCTTCGTCCTCCCTATTCCTTCTTTGTCTCCTCATGGATTGGGAAGGTAAGACAGTGGGGGTAGGGGATACTAGAGGGAGACTTCCTGGTTCCACCAGCAACCAAACATTCATAAGATAAGCGAATACTTCCAAAGATTTGATCAGGTTTTATATGTCCACTTGTCATTCAGCCAGACATTACTTGATAAAGGTTCCAGGAAACCCTCCAATTAGAGCTGCCAAACCTAAACCTTACTCAAACAATGAGAGATCACGTCTCATTAGTGTCAAACAGGAAAGCACAATTCCATGTATCAGGATACTAAAATATTAATCTTTACACACCTTTTAAAACTTGGTATTAAAAATCAAGTGCACTGTGCAGTTTTCTTAATTTTTCTTTCCGGAGGAAATGTCTTTTTCCTTTATGCAAACGTCAGGCAGAAATTGTCAGGGAACAAGTTTTCTTTAACACCTTCCTTATTGTTTCTCCAGAATTTCCAGGCCTTCTCAGAGGATGGAAGCAGGGAGCTGGGACTGCTCAGCCAGGTGGGGCCTAAAGACCCATTAATGGCTTGGCACAGGAAATAGTGATTCTCAAAGCCCAGCACAGACACAGTGCAACTCGAGGACACTCCACCCTTCTGACTTCTCTTATTATTGCAATCTTTTCCTGTTAAGATTCAGGATCCACAAGCGACAGTCCCTTACCCGTCCAGCTGTGTGCCAATAAAACCAAACAATTGTTAGAATATTTTACTAATCACTGCATAGTTCATTATTATAAGATTTTAACCCACTTTAAATTTACTTCTTAAATTTTGAACCAAAACAGTAGCACTGCACTGACAAAATGAAAACATCAATGTGTTGTTTTATAATTCTGAAAGATCTAAACAAGAGTATTGAAGCCTCTTGGATATATGACATGGCCTTAAAGGACTGAATGATTTATTACTATAAAAGAGAAGATATTCTCAGTCCAATTCTCTGCATGCAGCTTTCATGACATATTGTGTTCCTTGGATTAGTATCTCTGCCTGAATCTGAGAGCAAATTCTAGTCCATATTAAGATCACACAGAGCTTGGAGACAAGCAAATAAAACAATCTATTTCTGCACTCTATTCACTTAATAGGACAATAGACAACCCTAGCTAAAGAAAGGCAGCATAAGTCACATTTTACTCTCATTCATGAGAAGTGATTGTTCCAATATAAAGAAATTAAACCTGAATCTCAATGTTGTTCCACAATCCCAACAGTGAAATATGTAAAAAGGAAGGTCTATTTCCGCATTTGGTTCTTATTCAAATGATTTATAGCATGCTGGTAAATGAGTTCATAAACTTCCCCACCTGCTGACAGTTTTTTTTCTTACAAGGCTTTTGATTTATTTCAGTCTGGTACTTAACTGCTTTCATGTGACTGATATTCCTAGAGTCCTTGTGTGGCTGTGGCTACGTTTGAACAAGTTCCTCTAATCTATGTGTTGCTAATTTGAATCCCATTTTAGTCCATTGTTAGAGCACATGCTCAAAACAGAGGCATTTGTCATCTGTGAGGCTTAGTTTCCTTTGTAATGCAATGTCAGATGCTTCTGAGGTGCAGTGATGTTGACTTTGACTACTGTCAAGCTGAGTTTAGGCATGCCAAGGTCATTTTAATACAAAGGGGATAAGTATTCTGAGAGAAGGACACACTGTGGGGATATCTTTTAATGTGGGCTATAGGAAACTTGATAGGTTCAAAGCAGTTTGAGTTTAAACAGTTATCAACAATTCCGTTGGCCACTAAATTCATCTTATAGGATCTTATTACCCTGGTTGCTATTTTATAGGATTTTCATTTAATCCTATAAGATCCTTTAAGTTGCTCAATGACAATAAGGGAAATACTTCCCAGACTGAGTGCAGTGCTTGCAGTGTATGCATCCAACCAGTGATTGAAGCTTCATACCAGCAGTATAAATTCCAACTATTATGGTTGGCATGCCTGTGATTTTACTCTGAGAGAGACTAGTCAAAATATATTAGTGGCACAGTCTTGTAAAATATAGTATTACCTTTAAGGGCTCTTATCCTTTTCAGAACAGAATCACTCATTAAACTTAGCATTGACCCACTCCAACTCAGTGTGCAGAGTGACCCAGGCCATTCCTCCTATGTTAATGGGAAATCACACTGGTCTCCATTTCGTATTTTTAAATGAAGCTCTTTGACTGGACGTCTTAAAGACCCATAGCTAGACAATCATACTCGGTAGAAAACAGAAGATCTATTCCCTAACATTCCTGCTGCATTTGAAGTGCATGCTGAACTGTGAAAGAATATTTTTCATGA
>JARFYF010000054.1:20223286-20242181 GCA_030265395.1 Rhina ancylostomus | reverse complement strand
TGGTTAACAACTGTGCTCCAAAGTAGCCATGCCTTTACCCAAACTCTTCCAGTACAACTACAACTCTAGTATTTATCCAGTACTGTGGAAAATTGCACAAGCATTATTGTCCTCAAAAAACAGGACACATCCAATCTGACCAATTACTGCCCCTTCAGTCAATGTTCAATCACCAGCAGAGTGAGAACAATGGTGTTATTCAGCGACATTCACCAATAACCTGCTTACAAATTGTTCAATTTATGTTTGCCAAAACCATATCTACAAACTCCATCACAGGATTGGTTCAAACATGGAGAAAGCAGTTGAATTCTAGAGGTGGGATGAGATGAGTGTGACCGACCTTGATGACAAGGCAGCATTTTGACAGTGAATGGCATCAAGGAGTGTGATAAAACTGAAATCAGTGGAATCATGTTACAAGCTTTCCACTATTTAGAATCAGGCATCACAGTAAGGAACATTTTGTTAGAGCTCGAATATCTCAACCCAGGTTGAAGACTCTTTGTCAGCTTTGTTTCTCGTTCCACAGATGCTGCCTGACCTCCTGAGTGCTTGCAACACTTTTTGATTTTGTCTCAGATTTCCAGCATCTGCTGATTTTTGATTTTCAAGTGGATCAATGACTGGATATCCTACATTAAAAGATTCATTTCACGATCGATTCCCTAAGCCCTTCTGTCATCAATAACGCACATGGAAGTGTAATGGGATACAGTTCACTTAACTGGATGAGTATAACTCCTGTTGCACTCAAGATAACATCTAGTACAGAGCAGCATGCTTAACTGGCAACTAATCACCACCCTAAACCTTCACTCAATCTGCCACTGGTCCACAGTGGATTAGGAGAAGGGGAAAATTATTTTTCTTTGCTTGGTTTACCTTACGATAGTCCATTTGTATGAATGTGGTTTCTGATGTTTGCATTTACAGGCCTCCATTATTTCTGGCAGAAACAACTGTGCTTATCCCCTAGTTTGCTATACCAGCTAATAACCAACCCACTGGATTGACTCTTACCACTGTTACTGCTTGTTTTGAATTGTTTCTATGTATTTTTAATGGACTGTTCATTTAATTCTTTAAAATCATTTTATTTTAATTATTTACTTCAATTTTAAGTATCTCTGAATATCAGAGGCATCTAAAATCTATCAAATTGCCTCAGCATTTCAAAAGAAGACAAAGCTCAGTGCCCATTAAATACAAGGCTTTTGGTATCTCCTGACCTTAAAACTGAAAGGTATAATCAATCCAGTGCAGTTTCCAGGTGAATGTGGAATCATGACCAAGTAAATTGTTGGACGCCACTTAAACTGGGTGAATCTCTTTTCTGTAGAAAATTGAAGATTCAGGAATAAGCTGATTGAGATCTTTAAGGTCACAGCAATGTGTGAGAGGGAGAGATATAGAAAATGTTTCCAGTTACAGGCAAGCATAAAAGTAGGAGACATAAATATAATGCCCAAATCGTGCTAGGGCTAGCTTTCCACCAGGAATTACCACCATTGCCCCACTTGCCAATGGTTAACTGGGCCACTTCCCTGGCCCTTGAATAAGACAGCAACATCTGAACTGTCCAGGCTTCAGGCAGTGTACAGCAGAATACTTGCTCCAGATTACCCCTCAGGCTTTAGCAGAATGCAAAGGTGGTGTGAAGCTTTGCTTCCTAATCTATGTGCCAAGATCTTGTATATTTGAATGCTAATATCCCAGCAAAGTGTCAGATGCTGTATCATTGTCTTAAGTAATTCCTGGATTTCCGCGTTGAACAGTCCATGCATGAGCAGACTTATAGAAGTTTAAACGGTTAATCACTGACTCTAGACAGCAAGATTCAGTCCACTGTTATCAATGATAAATCAAGAGAAACAGCTCTATAACCAGAGGGCATAAGTTTAAGGTAAGATGGAAACTTAGAGGGTATTTGAGGAAGAATTTTTTCACTCAAAGGATGGGTGAAATCTGGAACACTCTGCCTGTGAGGATGGTGGAGACAGTTACTTTCACACCTAAACTCTTGAAATACCATGGCATTGAAGGCTAAGGGCTGAATGCTGGAAATTGGGATTAGTATAGATAGGTGATGGCTGGAATGGACATGGTAGACCATAGTCTATTTCCATACTGTATGACTCCATATGATTCTTAGAGAGTGATGAGAATGTGGTACTTCTTACAAATAACAAGATGCATTTGAAGGGGAAGTTGGAAAAATATATTAGGAAGAGAGTAACAGCATACACTGGTGCAATCATATGTAGAGGGTGGGAGGACGTTCATGTAAATCATTAAAATCACCTTGGGCATATTTGGTTGAATGCTTGTTTTTGTGCTATAAGTATTTAATAATTTGTAGACATAATCAATAGAGGTGCTGTAGTTCATACGCATTAACATTTGAGTTAAACAAGTGACATTTGAAACTGATGTTATGCAGTTCCCCTGTATTAATATGATTGAAGCAGCGAATAAAACAATCACTAAGCAGCTAACACTCTTGTTCCAGTTTGATCAAAGGTGATTAGAGCTGGTCTAGTGTAATGATTATTGGCTGGTTGAGTTAACTAATGAACAAGCTCTGTAAATGACAACTGAAATCAACATTAATCCAAATGGTCAAAGGTTATTTCATTTATTTATGATAGAAAGTGACAGCATTTCAAATGTGGTAGTTTAATGGTGAATGTAAAAGGAACTATTTTGACTACTAGTCTTATATAGTCCGACATCAAACTCTTGATACGAGTTTTTGGGAGATGTTAAGTATAGTTTAAACCATCAATCAGAATAGATTTTCTACCTTGACCATTTCTGTTTGTCGGGCTTAGCACTGAGTTCACTTGTTGCTCATATAGTTTCCCTTTCAAATGCCCTGTAACATTTTTCATGAAGCTTCTAAGCAAATAGAAAACTTTGGGTATTTCCTGACCTTTAAACTGAACGGCTTAATCTATCCAATGCTGCTTGCAGATGAATGTGGAATTATTGGTGCAAGTTGTTTTGAAAGAATTCCAATGATTGTGCTTTAAATGTCAGAAGACAGAAGGAAAGAGTTTGTTGGAACACATGCAGCAATAGAGAAAGAAATTTCTTTCAATGAATCAATAGCTAAACCCTTTTATTTTCCCTGCAATTGCTCAGAACTTTGTATGTTACATATCTTAAAGCCTAACATTCCTGCTAGCTATTGCGTATGTTTTCCTTTTTCCACATTCTGACCTTGAATTCATTTTGGCATTTTCCATGTTGAGAGGTGACAAAACTCTTGGGCTACAGTTGGCTAGAATTCCTTGTGCAGGGCTGTGAAATGGCCCTGCAAATGCTGTGTAATCTTTTTGGCCCTGACGCTAAATATCACTTTCATTATCTGTCAAGGCATTGATAAGTAAGCATCTTTGGGGAAGGAAATCTGCTGCCATTACAATGGGCCTGCATTCTGGATTTATTGAGCTAGGCACCAGATTCAGATACAATACAGTCTCTCCTAGCCTAACCAATCTTGCAAATCTTCCTCACCAACACCTGTAGACTGGTGCAAAACTTAGGAGATCATCCTATGGCCTAGTCAAGCAACAGCCTACAATGTCAAACGCAAAGTATTGTACCTTATACCTATTGTCGCAGACCCGTCATTAAAAGCTCTGGGTAAATCCTGTCCACCAGCAGTTCAGACCCACTAGGAATAATGGCACACGTGCAGCAACAGTAGCATGAACATATTGTCAGGAAGAAAAGCCCTGGGAGTCTACAACATTGGCTCCAGATACCAAAACATCTCATAGTATCAGGTCAAAAACCGGCAAAGAAATTTCTTCCTAGTTGATATATCATTGTTCCCCCATGTTGAATAACACTTGGAAAATGCATTGAGGGAAGTAAGGGTACAGAATGGACTCTGGGTGGAGACTTTAATGCCCATCATCTGGGGTATCTCAGTAACACCACGACTGACCAATGTGGTTATGTCCTAAAGAACAGCTGCCAGACTATGTACGTGACAGATGATGAGTTGAGCAATATGAAGGATGCTTCTATTTGACCTCATCCTCACCAGTTTATCTACTGCAGATACAAGCATTCATTTCAGCACTGGTAGGAGTAACAATTGCATAAATGTTTTAGAGACAAATGTCTAGAAATTGGATCGCACTCATTTTTGGTGCACCAAACATGTGTTAAGGTTAGTGCTGATGCCAAATCTGAAGTCACCAAGAATGGTGAAATTGGGGTTTATTTGCTCTAAGAAAGCATTCATCATGGCACACATGATGGTAATACCCAACCTGTGCATTTGATACACAGCCAACTGCTAGGTGGTTATCACTTCTGCAAAATGCGACAGGGTGAATTGTGCCAGAAACTGCTCAGTGCAATTTTCTGATAGCTGCAGCTTCACCAGGAAATGTGTACAAACATTGCAAAACATGTCTGTGTGTTAAATGCTAATTATGTATAAAAACAGGAGTAAATGTCATTTCTAATCTAAGGTCCTGACTTGCGCTGAGGGAATTCTCCATCAGGCTGTGGGATAACACCACTGTGCTAAATGAATAGATTCAAAACACAACATGGTAGCCTTTGGCTCATGGATCTGCTGGCAGAGACACCCCTGAGCATAGAATGGGCCAGTTGTACCCAATAGACTCAAGTAGTACCAGGTTCCCATGATCAGTGGCAGTCATCAAGCTCACAAATGGAGGGATGTATGTAAAGCACATCAGTTCACAGAACCCTTGATCTGCTCAGAAGGAGTTGAATTGTTATTTATTAAAATCTGCAGGGAAAATCTGATTTTCCACACAAAATGATATCCTGTGGCAAAACCTTAAACCGCACAGGTTGCACTACTTTCAGCATAATGTCCTCCTTGTTGAGCAATTTTTTTTAATAATGAAGGTTTTGAACTGCAATTTTTTGCTCCAGTTTCTGCCATTATGTAAATATTATGTACTGTGCAACTTACAATGTTATCCCTTCTGCAAAATACAACACAGTGAATTGTGCCAGAAAGTGCTCAGTGCAATTTTCTGATAGCTGCAGCTTCACCAGAAAATGTATATAAACAGTGCAAAATATGCTTGTGTGTTAAATGGTAATTAGGTATCTAAGTTCAATAGGCAGAATGAATGATGCAAGATGCTGGGAAGTAACTCTGGAGAGGTCGTGGGCTCTCCCAAAGAGCAGGCAAAGAAATAACTATCTGAATGATGACTCATTAAACTCTGTCAGATGTTACCTGTCAGCTAAACTGTGGACAGCATATTGGGCAGCTAATGCAGCCACTGTCTCACAGCTCCAGCAACCCAAGTTCAATCCTGATGTCTAATGATGTCAGTGTGGAGTTTGACCTTCTCCCCATGACTGTGTGGGTTTTCTCTGGGTGCTCCGGTTTCCTTCCACATTCCAGAGACTTCTGGGTTGGTAGGTTAATTGGCGCTGTGAACTGCCCCTAGTATACACGTGAGTGGTGGAATCTAGGGGCAGTTGAGGGGAATCTAAGGAGAATGAAATAGGATTAGCATCAATGTGTGCTTGATTGTCAGCACAGACTCAGTGGGCTGAAAGGCCTGTTTCCATCTGTGTGACTCCATGACTAAACCATCTCGTAATGTGCTGTTGTGCTTGGGTGCACCAAGAACGAGATGCAGAGGACAAATGAGAAGGATCACAATAGCTTTGAATTTAGGAAAGATCCATTGTTTGCCTACTTTCCATATTGTGGCCTCATTGAATGCACCCAACCTGCCGTTCCCCTTCCGATACACCCTCCTTTCTGTGCGCGTCGTCCCTACTGTGCCATCTTGACTTAAAAGTAAAGCAGCAACTGACAGGTGCTGAAAGTGTGAGAGGTCAAGCACAAGTAGAAGCAGCTGTTAATGCCAGGGGAACCTGCTGGCAACAGGCAAAATTCACAACCTTTCTGAGTTACAGAACCTAATCCATCTGTCATGGGCAGGAACATATCTCTGTGTGCATTGCAATTAGATTTATTAGAGGTGATTTTTGAGTGAAAGCCTTTTAACTTATCAGTGCATAAAGACCAACAAATTAATTTGCAATGGAAAATTGTGCCTTGTTGCAGAATGAGCATGCATGATAAGCAAATTGAAAGTATTGAGTTAGACCTGAGTGGGATGAAACCCTTTGTAGCAGGTACCCTTCATTCATTAAGGTTATGGCAGCTAATTTTCATATATTCTGAATATTTTTCATGAAATTGTCACACAGTTATGGCACAGAAAGAGACCATTCAGCTCATTGACTCTATACTGACTTTCCGTTGAGCACCCTCATCAATATCATCCCCGTGCTCTGTCCCCACAGTCCTGTAAAATATTCCTTCTCAAGTAATAATCTGTTTCCAACACCCCTATTGGCAACACATTCTTCATCATAACTATTCTCTGCTCAAAGTCCTCCTTGTATCTTGTGGCAGCACTATAAATCTGTACACTCTAGTCCTTTGGAACCATTATATCTAAACCACCTCTATCAAATCTACACCCAGTCTTCTTTCCTGCAATATTTGGAATCAAGTCCTTTGAACTATACCAAAGGGAGAGACCTCCCCACCCCCAAGACATTTTGGAAAACAGAATGCTCAGAAGTACCAATTGAAACAGCCCTCCCACACTCAAACTTCTTTTAACACCTTCACTGCTGCATCAGGAAATCCTTTAGCTGCTGCTCCTGTGGTGTGAGGCACTGAGTAAAGGATGGAAAATGGCTTTCTACTAAAAGTTGTTCTGTACTTTAAAGGCAAACAGGCAAAATGTCAAAGACTGGTGGATTATGTGCCGAATAACTTACTCCAAATGATAAATGAAGTGCAATGGCATCTCCTTCAGGGTGGTTCAAACAAACATGGCTTCTGCACTGTAATGTTCCTTCACAATTTGTATTTAAATGGAAACACAGTATTTTACTATAGATCTTTAGTATCCTATCTGGAAAACTTCCTATCTGGACACATCATGGCTAGGTATGGCAACTGCTCTGCCCAGGACCACAAGAAACTGCAGAGGTATGTGGACACAGCACAACACGTTAGGGAAACCAGCCTCCCCTCCATATACTCTGTCTATATCTCTCACTGCCTTGGTGAAGCAGCCAGCATTATCAAAGACCCCGCCCACCCGGGTCATTCTCTCTTCTCTCCTCTCCCATCAGGCAGGAGATACAGGAGCCTGAGGGCACATGCCACTAGGCTCAAGGACAGCTTCTATCCCACTATGTAAGACTATTGAATGGTTCCCTTATATGTTGAAATAGACTCTTGATTTCACAATCTACCTTCTTGTAATCTTGAACCTTATTGTCTACCTGCAATGCACCTCCCTATAGCTGTGACACTTTAGTCTGTACTCTGTTATTGTTTTTTTACCTGTACTACCTCAATGCACTCTCTACTAACTCAATGTATCTGCATTGTGTAATGAATTGATCTGTATGAACAGTATGCAAGACAGGTTTTTCACTGTGACAATAGTAAACATCCAAAACCTTTTCTCTCTCACTACCCACAACAAGTAATGTAACCTCTATAAAGATTTAACAACAGTGGAAATACTTCAGTAAATTGTTTCTTTCAATTGGGAAAAAAAATCAAAGCAGCATAATTCTAATATACAAGTATTGTTGCATCACATGACTCCATTCATGATTCTTGTACAAGAAGCTGAGAAATAAACGCCTTCGGATTTTGTAGATATTAATAAAAATAACTTTTATAGTAGTTTTGAAACTAAAAGTTTAACTGTTAAATAATGAAATATGTGATCCAATATAAATCATCAAAATGTCCTGCCAGCAATGAACCATTCATGCTTGCTGCATGCCACTGACCTATGAGCTAACTCTGGGTTTAGTTTCAATGTATACGCCATTGTCAAGTTAACCTACCAAACTGCCACAAACCTCATTGGTAAACCATGTGCAGGGGGTGGGACCTAACATCTATAAATACCATCATATTTAGGATTGGGGGGAGGGGGCATAAAATGGCCATATAAGACTTTGACAGCCACCCAAACTGCACCCTCAATCTTAGTTGGCTGTTACACATGCCAAAATCTATTACTAATATTTAGAAACATTCAAAAACAATTAAAAATATTCAAGCCACGAAAGAAATTTAAAACTCTTAAATAGACTTAAAATATATATAAAATCATTTCAAAGCACTTAACTTTAATAATTTAAAAATAACTCAATTTATTTTGATAGCCATTCCTCTGCTTTAAAGTGAAGGAACCAATCTATTACCCCTCAATATCATGCATTCTAATTCTGTTTAATAATCCGTTATCAAGGATCTTCTGATTGCCCACATACACTACATCAACTAGCTTGCCGTTTTCTATTCTGTTAGGGACAGCAACTGACTTGTTGCCAATTTCTTAATTATAGGTTCCAGCATTTTCCCTACTACTGATGTCAGCCTTACTGGTCTACAATTCCCTGTTTTGTCTTTCCCCTCTTTCTTAAACATTACAGGACTCATGGAACTTTGGAAGATGACAACCAGCATATCAACTATCCCCACAGCCACCTCCTTCAAAAACCTGGTTGCAGATAATTGGGTCCTGGGGATTTATTGCCTTTCAATCCCAACAATCTTGTTAATTCTAGCTTTTTACTCATGCTACTATTGCTATACTGTCAGCAGTTTTGAGCTGAGTGAGACATGTCATTGGAATAATGGGATGCATCCATTTTGCTTCCCATTTACTCCATATTATTGGAGGCCAGCTATAGCATGTTTACACAATGGTTATATCTCAGACACCACCAGTGGATATTGGAATATCCTCATCATACTGTCTTTGATTATCTAACATGTCCGGTGCTAGGTAGGAAAGCTCACCACCTCTGTTCAGAAAACTACACCATACAACTTCATCTTCATTCTCAAATGATGTACTTTTAATGATAAAGCTAAATTTGCAACATAAATTCAGAACCAGACTAACTCCAGAGAGAAGCAATGCAAAACTCTCTGGGGATCAATGGATCACACTGCTTTAGTTCAATATTCAGCAAAATGCAATTCCAGTGTAGGGGTTTAACATGCCTTCATTTGATCCTGTGGACTTTCTGGACTTAAACAGAGTTCACTTAAAGTATAAGAGAGCACAAATCTGTAGCTTACATTCACCATCCATTTGATTCACTGGGACAAAAATGTGGTGCAATATGCGCATTCAAGCATATCCAGAACTCTCTCATGGTCAGGAAAACAGAGGTCTGTCCAGATAGCATTAAAGGAGTACTGTCTGCCTGTCTGGAATCCATTCTGTTGCAACTGTTCTCAGACTTATGGCTGCAGTATAAAAATAGCATTCGTGATGTGGTACACCACTGGGGCATTTATTCACCTACCAAATAAGATATTCTGTAATCTCTCTGAGTTAAACTGTCAATTAAGTACCAATTCCTACTGCATTAGAAGCAATTTTGTGCAATAGATGCCCACTAAAAATAGCCCAACTATTTCAAAAGCTCTCACGGTCAACAAACAAAAGTGAATTTTCATCTATGACACTGATTTGCAGCATATTTCATATTATAATAATGGATAAGATTAATCTCTGCTCTTCCACCTTATACAGCTAAGAACATTTCTGATTTTAAACCATAAACTTACCTTACTGGCACCAGGGAGCAAATGCAATTTGACATAGGGATCAGCAAGCCCGTTGTGGTCCATTGACTTGAGGCCCTTTGGGAAAAAAGGTGACAATACATTGTCATTACTGACAGTCAATTAATGCATGACATTTGTCAATAAATAATTATTGACCTAGAACAACTGATTCACTTACACTTATGTCATTGCTAACTGATATGCCTGACTGTATGGTTCTTAAAACCAAGCTAGAGGAAACACAAATACATGAACTTAATCATGGAAATTGCTTTCCAATACAATTACATCATATCAAAATTAAGTAGCTTGCAGGACACCAATCAATTCAGATCTGCTAAAATAGAACTGCAACACATAGGACCCAAGGACTAATGGGGAAAGAACACAGGAACATTATTATAATACTCATTTGAACTCAACATTTTCTTTAATTTTTATTGGCAGATTTTCAGAGACATAATTAAACATAAAACCCAAATTATGAAAGGATTATTAACACATTTCACATATGGAAAACTAATTGCCCAATTTAAGAGAGAAACAAAACCATAACTGTGGCCCTTGAGGAATCATGAACATCACATTTTGGGCAACTGAAATCTGATGCCCAAAACATATCCTTAAAAGTAATGTTCAAAGTAATTATTATCAATGCCTTCTTTGAACCGGACTATGGTTTAAAAGCTTCACTATTACTAACTATAGGTCATCAAACAGTTACTTGTTTAGGTGAAATTCTCATAACATAACATTAATCTGAAGTGTTGTGCATATATTTAACTTTGTTATTATTGTGCTTAGAAAACTGTAATGATGAATGGATACATCTTCCAGAACAAAATACTGAATTTTATTCTGTTTGAATGTTATTTCACATAACTCGATAAATAATATAAACTTATGAATTTGGAGCAGAAGTTGGCCACTCAACCCCTAAGCCTGCCCTGCCATTTAATAAGATCATGGCTGATATGATTACTAAATTAAAATGAACTGACAGAAATTTAGGCAGCAGTCAGGGAGGGAACGTAAACTGAAAATTAGCGGACATTTCCTGGTTCTGATTAATACATAGGGATTCCATGTACCAATGTGAACATGCGTGTAATATTAGGTAAGAACTGGATTTTGCTCAACTCTGTTTATTGTCAGCTCACATAAGATATATTTCCTGTTGGAATAAGTCCAGAAAGCTGCCAATGCTTATTAAAGGGACAGGGATCAAGAAGTTACAGGAGAGAAGATTGGGGGAAATGACAGAAACTAAATAAGAATGATGATCTAAAAGCAGAAAAATGCAAAGGTCTTTTCAGTCAATATGTAGCAATAACAATACAAGCCCTGAAAATTATGATTTCCTTTTGAAGACAAGACATTTTAACTTATTCCAATTCAATTACAGCAACAAAATAAATGCCATCAAGTCTCATTCTGGATAATCAACGGTAGCAGTCTGTACATGCTGACTGAATGTAGAAGTTGCAATTACATTTTCAACGCCATGGGTGCAATGATTAAATGGTTTAGGTTTGATTAATGATGGCCAACATTAAATTATCAACATTTTAGTCTCAATGTTTTCATGCAGATTCGATCATTTGGGATTTTCTGTGATTGTATTTGCCTTGCTTAACTAACCACATAGTTCAAGTCACCTTGGAATGTTTGGACCTAGACACCTAATGTGCAACATTGGCAAAGCCCACTTAACTATTGGATTGTTGCCATAACATTATTGTTGATGGGAATACCGTGCCTGATGGGCAGGCATGGCAGTGTAGTGGTTAATGTACATTGCTCCCAGTTAAGATAAGATATCTTTATTTAGTCACATGTCCATCAAAACACACAGTGATATGCACCTTTTGCGTAGAGTGTTCTGGGGGCAGCCCACAAGTGTCGTCGTGCTTCTGGCGGCAACATAGCATGCCCACAACTTCCTAACCCCTTGGTACGCCTTTGGAATATGGGAGGAAACCGGAGCACCTGGAGGAAACCCACACAGACACGGGGAGAAGGTACAAACTCCTCACAGACAGCAGTGGGAATTGAACCTGGGTCACTGGCACTGTAATACCGTTATGCTAACCGTTACACTATATTGAAAAAGGCTGACAATGTACCTGAGCTTTCTGATTACTGGTAGAAAAAGAAATTCCTTTGTATTGACAGATGAAAGGACATCAGCTTAAACCCATACAGCTTTTTGACTGTTTCAATATAATTTAATCCACCAACAAGCAAAACTGATGTGATAATTTCACCTTAAGTAGTGCTTAAAATACATCCACGTTTCCAAAAAACCCAAAATGGAGGACTGTGTGGGAGGGAAGGGGTAGATAGATCTTACAGCAGGATAATATGTTGGCACAACATCATGGGCCAAAGGACCTGTACTGTGCTATAATGTTCGGTGTTATAAGATTGAGTGGGATGAGAAATAGCCAATTAACTCTGGAGGACACCAACCCTTATGGTTATATTGAAACATCCTTGGGAATGCCAGGTTTGGAAACTAATTATGGAATGGTTGACCTGAAACATTAACTATCTCTCTCTCCACAGATGCTGCTGACTCCTGAGTGTCGCTAGCACTATTTGTGTTTTTTTTTTAATTTCAGATTACCAGCATCTGCAGTTGTTTGCATTTCAATTAGGACATGGCGATGAGCTTTACTTAAACACAAACTGCATTTCCCATATTTGGGATTTTACTTAGGATTCAAATGTTTGACCAAATGATTTGTAGCAGCTGGCTTGCTGTATAATTTGAAAATCATTTTCAGTTTATTTACACATTCTTCAAGGATATCCCTATTTTAGTGAAGGGAGTTGTTTGGATCATTCCTATTGGAGTAGCCCATATATGCATGGAAATGCCAAGTGCTGTGATTATAACTAGCAAGAGTAATTTGCAGTGCCACCAGAGAAAGACCAGTTAACTCCATCTGAGTAAGTTCTGTTCTTAATTTTGCAAATCATGTTTTGCATATTTAGATTTTGCTCTTGATGTCTGCATTGAAAAAGAAAATAGAAGTAATCTGTCATTAGTCGATTGCAGGAAACACTGACATGGGGACTGTTGGCTGCCTGCACTTAACTCTGCACTCCACTGCCTTCAGTGGAGCCAAACATAAGGGAGTGAATGCAACTGGCAGCTGTTACTCACTCACATGTTTAGCACTGAAGATCATAGATGAATTTCTCCCTCTAAATCTTTTTGATTGACATATTTCTTTATGATATAGGAGGCCATCAAATCTATGCCAGCTAACAACAATCCTATTCCCTGATTAATTTCCCTATAATCTATTCTCTCTCACATGCCCATTAACACCTCCATCCCGATTCCTCCACCAGTCATGTACACTCAGGGTAATTTATATCATTCAATTAAACTATCAACCAGCACCTCTTTGGAATATGGGAAGAAATCAGTAACTGGGAAAACCCCACTTGGTCGCAGGGAGAATGTGCAAACTCCACACAAGCAGCACCAGAGGTTCGATTTGAACATGGCTCATTTAAGATAGATATCTTTATTAGTCACATGTACATCGAAACACACAGTGAAATACATCTTTTTGCATAGAGTGTTCTGGAGGCAGCCCGCAAGTGTCGCCACTCTTCCGGTGCCAACACAGCATGCCCACAACTTCCTAACCTGTATATCTTTGGAAAGTGGGAGGAAACCGGTGCAAATCCACGCGGACACGAAGAGAACGTACAAAATCCTTACAAACAGCAGCCGGAATTAAACCCAGGACGCTGGTGCTGTAAAGCATTACGCTAACTGCTACATTACCGTGCCTGCCCATAAGTGTGCTAATCGTTCTTCTGAGAAATGACTTTCTTCTCGGTATTATTTGAAAAGGAATGTATTATTAGGTTTATCTGACTATTAAAATGGCAAGAGGCCATCTTTTGAACATTTTAAGCATTTGTCTGCTATGAATACCAATGGTGAATGCTAGTCATAACAGAAACAGTTTGAAACACATAACAGTTTGATCAACAGCTACATGAAGAAAGGTCACACTCATGTTTTGGTGCGACTGCTCATCAGAATTCAGTCCAAGCTTTTGTTTCAATGACACTGACTCACACATATCCCCTCTGAAGCTATTAAAAATAAATGCCTTTGTTTCCAATAACTAAAGCAGTACTTCATGTAATCTGGTACCTGTTACTGGATTGGCATGGGATCGAGGATAGGGGAAGAGATGGCAATGAACCAGAGTTTGTTTGGTGAATGCGCATTGCACATGTATTTGTGATGATTGTTGGGGACTGTTTTAAAATAAATTAATATGATGGATCTGGAGTTACACCCTACGAAGTTAGATATTTATCAGAGAAAGGGTTGGGCCTGACCTAGAAGGGTCATTCTTCAGAAGGGCATTGGAGACAGCCCACTGGCTTCTCCATGTTCCATAATAAGAACTTAACCTTGTCTATTGTGGGCAGCCGTAGGAGTTGCTGGAGCAGGCTTGTTGCCTGTCTTACTAATCAGTAACTAGCTTCTCCAGCAAATTCCAAATAAAGTTCTATTTAAGAAGCCTAACACCTTAGGTGTTCATCAACAGCAAGCAGCTGCCAAAATACACCTTGAATAAAGATAAGTTTCTTCAAAGGAATTTTCTTTCCCAAAAGCAGTAGCCAAAAGAAAATGCTCCCCAAGTACTTAGAGGTGGGACCAACATCCACTTAGATTGGTCATCAGCCATTCAGTAAAAAGTTGGTATCTTTTGAACCTATTTTACTTCCAATTCATCAGTTTCTAACTATGGATTTGCACCTACATTGAGCTGCTTGCAGTGAATTCTATTCTAAGTAAAAAAGGCTGCTGAGCAATTTCTTCAACAAATTAGTCATACCTTTCAGTAAGGGAAATTTTGGGAACAAGTTATTACAATCACATTAGTCACTGGCATATAGCACATTGTTATGGAAAGCAAAATAAGTGCATAGGAATGTGCATAAAAATGAAAATAAACTTGCACTATCTTAAGTATGCAAAAACGAAGCTTATCCTATGTATTCAGGAAACCACACCAGTCCTAACTGTGTAAGCAGACGAGAAATCTGACAAGTCTGCCATTTTTTTTTATTGGACCAGCTTTAAAGATGTCTATTACCTTTGGGAGAAAATGGCACTTCTGTCCAAAACCGAGCAGGCTATTAATGCACCAGCTCATTTCATCAGCAAAATGATCTAGCACAGGGCAGCAATCATGCCCAAGTGGTCAGCTGCACCCCTGTATTTTGAAGCAAATATTATCCAGTACCCACACAATGCATACAAGAGGTGTCGCATGTGCTAAATAGGTTATATGTCAAATTCCACTATGAATTTATTTTGCAGTCATAGGACTTTCAAAATGATTGTCTTTTTGCAAACTGTCTCAACAACTACTAGGTTACTAAATTAGATGACTAACATTTGTACTGACAGAAATATCTCAAATATTCATTCTGCCAACAATGCAGTGTTATTATAGGATTAGCTGTACTTTATGAGTAGTATTAGCAACTTTAATCTATGAAAGAGGCTATGTCCCCAGTTTAACCTAATCCACAGAGTGTACCTAGATGGCTCTGAACTGGATGCTCAAGTTATCAATGAGTTCACCTCACTGATCTTATGATTCATAGCCTTTGAAAAGCATGGTGGTGGTGGTTCAACAGTTCAATTACTGAACTAGCAATCTAGAGGGCTAGACTAACAATTCAGGGATCTGAATTCAAATCTGACTATGGCATTTTTTGGTCTTGCATCTTATTTTCTGCCTGCACTGCTCTTTCTCTGTAACTGTAACACTTCATTCAGCATTCTGTTATTGTTTTCTCTTGTAATACCTCAATGCACTAATGTGATGAAATGTTCTGTATGGATGGCATGCAAAACAAAGTTTTTCACTGTACCTCAGTACATCTGACAATAATAAACTAATTTACCAATTAAATTTAAAATTAATTATCAATCTGTTATGTTTTTAGCTAGTCATCAGTAATGACCTCCAAATTGCTGTAAGAGCTGATCTGATTCTCGAATGCCCAACAGGGGAGGAAATCTACCATCCTTATCTAGTTTGGCATACACATGGCTCCAGACACACACAGTGTAGTTGACCATTAAATGCTCTCTGAAGCGGTTCTGCAAGCCATTCACTTGAAGCGGAATTAGAGAATGGGCAATAGATTCTGGTCTTGCCAGCAATGCCCAGAGCCTGAAAAATAAATAAGCAAAATAAAAGCTGAACATTGGGCCACATTTAAATCATGCATTTAATCCAAACCCTTCTGTTTATTGCCAAAGGGGAGAATAAAGATTGAAAATTATGCCATTTTAAAATACTGTAGAGCAGTAGGTATGGCTGCTTCAGATAAAAAATTATCTAGTGCAGTTTCCCTGGTAATCCATCATGTAATCCATTTATTGCCTAATAAGATAGATTTGTGTATTTATGATTAGAACTCAGAATCATCAGCTGTAATTTTATCCAGGGAAATTTTAGGAGAAACTGGAGTGTACATTAGAAAGCTAAATAGCAGAGTACATCAGAAATAAGACCAAAATACCATAAGATATAGGAACAGAATTAGGCCATTCAGCCCATCGAGTCTGCTCCTCCATTCATTCATGGCTGATTTTTTTCAACCCCACTCTCCCTGTAACCCTTAATCCCATTACCAGTCAAGAACCCATCAATCTCTGTTTTAGATACACCCAATGACTTGGCCTCCACAGCACTCTGTGACAATGAATTCCATAGGTGCATCACCCTCTGGCTGAAGAAATTCCTCCTCATCTCAATTCTAAAGGGACATCCCTTTATTCTGAAGCTATGCCCTTGGATACTAGACTCTCCATATCCACTCTATCCAGGTCTTTAGATATCCATTAGGTTTCAATGAGATCCTCCCTCATCCTTCTGAACTCCATCAAGTACAGGCCCAGAGCCATCAAACGCTCCTCATAGGTTAAGCCTTCCATTCCCAGGTTCATTCTTGTGAACCTCCTCTGGACCCTCTCCAGGGCTTTCTTTAGGTACAGTGCCCAAAATTACCCACAATATTCCAAATGTGGGCTGACCAATGCCTTTTAAAGCCTCAGCAGGACATCCTTGCTTTTATATTCTAGTCCTCTCAAAATGAATGCTAGCATCGCATTACTACCAACTCAAACTGCAAGTTAACCTTACGGAATCCTGAACTAAGACTCCCAAGTCCCTTTGCTCCTCCGATTTCTGAGTTCTCTCCCCATTTAGAAAATAGTTTACATCTTTATTCTTCCTACCAAAGTGCATAATCCCTGCACTGTATTCTGTCTACAACTTCTTTGTCCACTCTCCCAACTTGTCCAAGTCCTTCTGAAGACTCCCTGCCTCCACAACACTACCTGTCCTTCCACCTATCCTGGTATTGTTTGCAAACTTGGCCACAATGTCATCAATTCCTTCATCCAGATCATTAACATATAAAGTGAAAAACTGTAGTCCCAACACTGACCTTGCGGAACTCCACCAGTCACTGGCAGCCATTCTGAAAATGACCCTTTATCCCCATTCTCTGTCTTCTGCTAGTCAGCCAAATTTCTATCAATGCTAGTACCTTTCTTCTTACCCCATGGGCTCTTAGCTTGTTTAGCAGCCTCTGGTGCAACACCTGGTCAAGGGCCTTCTGAAAATCAAAATTTACTAACATCCACGTACTGTCCTTTGTCTAACCTGCTTGTTACCTCCTAAAAGATTTGACAGGAAAGATCTCTCCTTAACAATATTGACTTCACCCTATTTTATCATGTACTTCCAAGTACTCCTAAATTTCATCTTTACTAATGGACTCTAAAATCTTACCAACCACTGAGGTCAGGCTAACTGGCCTATTATTTCCTGCCTTTGCCTCCCTCCTTTCTTAAACAGGTGTGTTATATTTGCAGTTTTCGTCCTCTGAGACCCTCCCTGACTCCAGTGATTCTTGAAAGATCACTACTAATGCCTCCAGAATCCCTTCAGCTACCTCTTTCAGAACCCTGTGGTGTAGTCCATCTGGTCCAGGTGATTAATCCACCTCCAGGCCTTTCAGCTTCCCCAGCACCTTCTCCTTAGTCCTGGCCACTACCCTGACTCTCTTGAATTTCTGGCATATTACTGGTGTCTTCCACTGTGAAGACTGACACAAAGTACCTATTCAGTTCCTCTGCCATTTTTTGTTCCACATTATTACTTCTCCAGCGTTATTTTCCAGTAGTCCAATGTCAACTCTTGCCTCTCTTTTTCCCTTTATGTATCTTAAAAACCTTTTGTAATCTTCAGTTATATTATTGGTTAGTTTATCCTCATATTTCATCTTCTCCCCCCCTTATAGTTTTTTCTGTTGTCCTCTGTTAAGTTTTAAAGGCTTCTCAATCCTCCGACTTCCCTCTAATCTAATGTATGCCTTCTGTTTTGCTTTTATGCTGTCCCTGACTTTCCTTGTCAGCCATGGTTGCCTATTCCTCCCCTCAGTGTTCTTCTTCCTTTGGATGAATTTCTGCTGTGTCTCCCAAATTGCTCCCAGAAACTCCTGCCATTGCTGCTCCACCATCTTCCCTGCTAGGGTCCCCTTCCAATCAACACTGGCCAGCTCCTTCCTCATGACTCTGTAGTTACCTTTACTCAACTGTTAAAGTTTTTCAGTTGTTACAAAATATTGAGGACTATGCATACAGATACCTAATGTGTACTCCCAGAAGTAAGAATCTGACCCAGTCTGGCATTTTCTGTGGTCTAGTCCCAGTCAGATCCCAAGAGTGCCAGACTAGAGTGTTTCAGCTTGCACTTCTCCAGTTCTGATGAAGGGTCGTTGACCTGAAACATTAACTGTTTCTCTCTACACAGATGCTGCCTGACCTGCTAAGTAATTCTGGAATTTTCTGTTTTTATTTAATATGTTGGATGGATTGTTCTGATCATTTTTCTTAGTGAATATTATCATAAGAACATAAGAAATAGAAGCAGGAGTAGGCCTACTTGTCCCTATCTGCCATTCAATGAGAATCAGGGCTGACTTTTTACCTTGGTGCCACTTTCCTACACTCTCAGTGTATTACTTGATTCCCTTTCTTGAATGGAATTTGCTGGTTAACATCCAGAGCTCAAAATTTTCTTTGAGCTCTATGTCTTCCCTGCTAGGGTCCCCTTCCAATCAACACTGGCCAGCTCCTTCCTCATGACTCTGTAGTTACCTTTACTCAAC
>JARFYF010000054.1:20119422-20132188 GCA_030265395.1 Rhina ancylostomus | reverse complement strand
GGCAGGAAAGTTGTTTCCACTGATAGGTGAGACTAGAACCAGGGGACATAGCCTTAAGATTTGGGGGAATAGATTTAGGACAGAGATAAGGAGAAACTGCTTTTCCAAGAGAGTAGTGAATCTGTGGAATTCTCTGCCCAGGGAAGCAGTAGAGGCTACCTCATTTAATATGCTGCTTTTAAGACAGAGATTTTTGCATAGTAGGGGAATTAAGGATATGGGGAAAAGGTAGACAGGTGGCACTGAGTGCACGGCCAGATCAGCAGTGATCTTATTGAATGGCAGAATAGGGTGAACAGCCCAGATGGCCTACTCCTGCTCCTATTCCTTATGTTCTTCTGTTCTTACAACAGCATCATGTTACTATGTATAATTCCAATGGGCCACTGGCACCTTGGAGTTGAGGTCTGTGGTAAATTTTAGAGCTATTGCAATTACACAAGTGAAGATATACTGAAATCATAATAAAGCATTTTCCAACATAAGGTCTTTATAGTAATTCCCTTTAACCACCACAAAAATCAGCCTTCATGAAGCTCATATCACTGACTAATGACCCTTGACATTCCATTATCTATTATTCATGTATGCATTTTAAATCAAATTTAACTGAACCAATACCACTTTCAGATATGGATGTTTCTTTCTAAAAGGTAAAGTATTTGTGTTTACATTCTCTGGTGGCCCAGTAGCTGTCCTGCAAAATGGGGAATGGCTACTCAAGCATGGGTCTATTGTAGTTCAACTCTACTTTCACAAAGACCCACACCTTAAGATTTTCAAACTAATGTTGGGGGTGGGGGGGAAGGAGACTGATAATACAAACCATTTCTCTGAAATCACTTTACAAGTGTATGTCTTTCTTCTAACGTAAGCAATGGGACAGGTAGTCAAATCAATGGCTATGGAAGAGCCAAATTATTATTTTCCTAATTAACTGCTTGATACAAACCCTTTGGCTCCTATTATATATAACAACAGATTCTAACCACTGAAGCCCCAGAGTGGAAGCCAAAACTTATTCTGCAATTATCACGTTGACTAAATAATTGGAATGTGTCCTAGTGCCAATAAACAACAGGAATGATCACCATAAAGCACTCCCTTCAGATGCAGGAAAATACGGCATGTTACAATGGTAATGAGGCAGCCTACACCAGAGCTCAAAGGCAAAGGTAGCATTCTTCATGTTTGACTTCTGACCAAGATCTAACCTGAATGCACTGGTAATAGCTTTCCATGTGGCGGCATGCAGCAAATTGCACAGTCCTACTTTCCTTTTTAACAAGATGGGGAAGTTTTTATGAAACGTTAAATGGAGCTGTCTCGCGCAAGTCACTTCACTTTATTTTTAATGCAGCCATTTTTCAGTGTGTAAGATAATCTACAAATGCTGCAAAGACCCACGCTGCTTTTATGATGCTTGCTTCCTGCTGACATGAATGAAAGCAAAAGCTTCAAGATTCACATGCTGAGGGTGTGATGGTAATACCAGCATGCTGTGGAAAGGTACTAAAGATTTGGAGGCACTGAAGTCACAATATGCCTTATCTATATAAAAATGAACATGCTTTACTATAGCTGGTCATCAAAAGATTTATTTTTCACTATAATCTCAATCTATTGTGCCTTACATTCTGACTGTCGTCTAAGTCTTTTATACTTTGTACTTGCTTCTTATACTTCATACCACTGTCACAAATGCTTCTCATCTACATCTTCATTTTCAAAACCTGACCAAGGGTGAGAGACACTAGATTGGATCAGTTGCTCTTTCCACAGATGCTACCTGACCTGCTGAGTCTTTCAGCATTTCCTGCTTTTGCTGCTGTTGCTATTTATGTTCTTTATTCCAAAACCCAACTGTATAACCTTTGACCCTCCATTCACTGTGTTACTGAGGATGTTGATCCACTCAACCACATCTTTGACTTCACCTGTGATACCTTAGTTGCCAATGAAATCTTTATCCTCTATCACCCTAAATACTCTCCCTGGTTTCCAAGGATAACAGGTTTATGCATTTTCCCCAATATCTATGTGAACCATATAAAGCACTGTTGAACTCCATTCTTGTCTGCTTAGTCCACATGATTTCCAGGATCACCCTGCAATATAAAGCTAACCTCATATTTATTTCTCTACTTCAATTTACTCTCAAGTCAATCTGTTCCATTCTCTCAAATCCCACCTCTTACACATAAGCAGCTTATAGACTACTTTGGAACTAAAAGTGAGGTCGTCCAACCAGCTATCTCTTGCTCCCCTTACTTCCTCATGTCAACTGGATCACACCTCCATTTATGTTTACTCTGGTCTGTGCCCTAAGCTTAATCTCATTTCCCTCTCCAGTTTCCCTCCTATCACCACACCTGCTTCATAAGCTCATCTACTTCATGGAGCTCATTTCCTTAGTCCTGTTCCCAGTAAACAAATATTGTTAAGGCTCACTCTCCTGAGATACTGTCCTCATCTTTTCCAAATTTGCCATCATGATTCCTTCCTCAAAAACCCTACCACTTTGTCCTTGCAAACTACAAGTCTCTAACCTCTCTTTCCTCTCCAAAGCCTAAGCTAGTCACCTCCCAAATCCATACATATCTTTCCCACAATACTTTGTTTTAATCCCTCCAATCAAGAATATTAGAACTTCAGATGACCTCCATAGAACAAGAAAAGCTCATCAGGAGTGTGTTGGATAGCCAAGTAAAAAAAAGCCACTACCAACGATTTCAGTTTCAGAAGAGCGCAAGAATTGCTGGAGTCATGTAATATTGTGGAGATGGAAGTAGGTGTCTTTGTGATGGCCCAAATCTATGGTGTGAAGCTCAAGGTTAAATTTGATCCCAGGATTGTGAATAGTTTGGTTCAGACTCAAACAATTGCCAGTGAGAAGGCTGGAGTTACTAAGGATTGCAGCTCGTGGCGAGCACAAAAGGCAGAGGCTCTGATCTTCCAACAAACAGCCATTTTGCACCATTGCCACACACTTGCATGGCTTTGTCAAAGTCAAAGATAGCATCCCAAGGGAGTGAGATAAACAATCTCTCCAATCCTTCTCAACCTTCCTGCAAATTTACCATCACACCACCTTCCTCTGTTGTCTCTCCAGGCAGATGGAACAATAACCACCTGATTTTATTCTTCCTTGTTCAATCATTGCCAGGGAACCGGCCTGCTATGGCTTCTTTTCTCACAGCTATATCACAAGTGCTAATGTCTCTCTAACACCGGATGCTCCTTTTCTTAACTACATGTTGTCCTTTGGCAATATCATTTAAAAATATAAGGTCCATTTGATCACGTACGTTGATGGCACCAACCCTAGCTCAGAACTACCTCGCTTGATCCTTCCACCATCTCTAAATTGAAGTCTCCTTGTCTAACTTCCGGTACTGGATGAGTAGAAATTTTCTCCATTTAACTGTCAGAAGCCATTGTCCTCTGTCCCCTCCATAATTCACAGTCTGAAACTCCAGTTTTTGATTGAGATTGAACAAACTTGACCTTGACTCTACTTACTCAGGCTATCACCAAGCCCACCGATTTGCATCTCCATAATGTCAGCTGACTCCAGTTCTGTTTGAGTTCTTCTGAAACTGAAACCCTTAGACACCCCTTTATTACTTAGCAATTCAATACACTTCTGACCAGCCTTCCTTATTCAATGGAGGCCATCTAAAACTGCTATCTACACCAATCACCCCTCTATTCACTGATCTAAATTTGCAACTCCTCCATTTTAACATTCTCAACCTTGTTTACCAATCACTCCATGGCTGCGCCCCACTCTGTTTCCAGCTTACAATCCTCTGAGGTATCTATATTTGCCTGATTCTAGTCTCTTGAGTATTCCTGGCCTTCTCTGCACCATTGATGCCTCCAAGACAATATGGATTTCCTTCCCAAAACCACTCTGCATCTCTTCATAGTCCTTAAAATCTAATCTTTGAACAAGTATTTTTCCATTTGCCCTAATATTTCTTTATGTTGCTAGAAGTCAAATATTGTACAATAATCATAATATGAAGCATCTTGGAAATTTTTACTGCATTTAAGGTGCTACATAAATATAAATTGTTGTTGCTTTTCATGAGACAGTTGAGGAAGTTTACTGAGCCTATCTCTGCTCATATATTTAACAATCCCTCTAACTCGGCAACCAAACATTTCCTCAACTATCCTTTGCAAAGGTTTTGCTGCATATTGATTGCAACACTAGAGTAAAGAGTTCCCTGATGTAATTTCTAAATTACTTTTCCTGACCAAATGTCATGTTTTAAATTGAAGTAATTTAGAATCAGATCTTTATATACTGTCTACATGATATACTACTACAATAAGGTTTGTCATCTACTCTCAAGGCTAAGAAGCACAACTCCTTTCTCAGAACTCAAAGTTCTGGTGATGAAGACTAGTCTAATTAATTCTCATTCGCACCTCTTCCACATCACCCTGTAGTTCGGTGGCTATGAGTAGACACAGTACTGAAGGTGAATTGCACACTTTGGCATGAAATTTTAATACATTTTATTTCGACCTTTAAATTTCTAAACCTGTTTAATGTAGTTAGCACTTCTTAGTAGCACCAAAGCAGAAAAATATCTCACAAATCAAAGTAACACTCTGGCTCCTGAGCACATTACAGCAAAAGATGGAAACCACCTACAGTAGCCTTCTGCTGCCCTTGGAGCTATGGTTTGACTGAGAGCTCTTGTGCAGTAGTACACATGTTTGTTATTAAAATGTTTTATATTTTAATATATTAGTATCAGACGTGATAGATTTATAAAAAGAATGGGGATTTACAATGAAATTTATACACCTAGTATTCAAAATGAGTTCACAGGGAAATGGCAGCCCTTTTTACACCAGGATACATTATATTTTCCATAGCTTTAGGAAGATCTTTGATGCAAAGATGTATAGTTTAATGCTGATGAGTTTCAAATGGTGCCTTTTGCAAAAGGAAAGCATGCTCAAGTTAAAAAAACATAAATTATAGAGCAATATCAGGAAATTATTCTTCAAATGGAGACAGATCAACAAAAGGACTAGACATTCAAGCAGAGGATGGAGTGTGAGACCTGCACTACACACTCAACAAACCTGAAAACAATGTTCAAATTTATAAAGGAAATGCGCAATCCAATCACACACAAGCAAGATAATAGATGACATTGTTCACTGAGGTAGTATCATTCCAAATATGAGAATATAGGTGTATTTTTAATAAATTAAGTAAACCTACCACCACTTCAACTCCATTGCTCTATTTTATTTGTGGTGGTGGAAGAATTTAAATAGAACAAATAAAGTTAATCATATTATATTTAAGACAAGATATCTTTATTAGTCACATGTACATTGAAACACACAGTGAAATACATCTTTGCGTAGAATGTTCTGGAGCAGCCCACAAGTGTCACCACATTTCTGGCGCCAACATAGCATGCCCACAACTTCCTAACCTGTATATCTTTGGAACATGGGAGGAAACCAGAGCACCCAGAGGAAACCTACACAGACACAGGGAGAACGTACAAACTCCTCACAGACAGTGGCCAGAATTGAACTCGGGTTGCTGGCACTGTACTAGTGTTATGCTAACTGCTATGCTACTGTGCCTGTCCTCCATTTTCCAATTTCCACTTTCAAAAAGAGTCCGCAATTATTCAAGTAGAAAATAATCGCACAATAAGGACAATAACTAGACACTCCCAAGAAGGCCATTTGAGGAATAGAGATACATTTCAGCAGATTACTTGAGGAACATACAGAATATTTTTCAGTCTAAAACAAATAAGTAAATCCATATCTCCAGCTCTCAGAAACCATCAGTCCATCTTAAAATCTTTCTCCAATTGATGCAAGAGCCATGAGAGAAAGCAATCAACATTTGCCACTGATTCTTACAGCTTTCAATTCTGCCTTCCAACTGATCTTATTAGCTCATAATTGACATGTCCAGACTCAGTGGAAAAAGCTGATATTTTTTGTGAAATGCTAATAAGACAATAAATGAGATATTGGTTCAGTTATGTCCATTATTAATCCATGGTAAAGAGGGTTTTGTTGTATTATAATTGAAGCTGAAATTCTTCTAAAATCATTTGATTAGAGCATCCCAGTACTGGACTCCACTGAGCCCAAATTTAAAATGTTAATTTTGCAAACGTGCCTTACTAAAATTAACCTAAGATATGCCTATTAGGCAAGGACAATGCTAAAATATCAAAATGTTTGCCTGTCTAAGGAAGGTTAATTTGTGGCAATTTAGAATATGGAAATGTAATTTCACCAGCCAGCTCTTGTCTTTATAATAGCAAAAATGTATTGCATGCAAATTATTCAGATTTACTCTTCAACACACACTCCTCACATTCTCAGGATCTGAAAGGAAAATCACAAATAATATATAATAAGCTTTTATTTCATATTTACAGTATTACTTAATATACTTCTGTGGGTTTTAAAATATCCTAATATCAATGCAATCTTTCAGCTAATCACACATTTTCCATTTTCACCCAAAAAGCAGGAAAATAATTATTCAAAAAAATAATCAGTTAAATATGCCTTTGATTAATTTCCAAACTGTATGTTGCAGTCAGTAATGAAAAAGTATCAAATATATTTTGACAGATCAGAAATTTCCTACTGATCCAATTAAGCAAATTTCCATTTGAATAAATCACTTGGGCGTTGTTCCAATTGCATTTCCAAATAGATCTGTTTGCTATACAAAATCTAATTTCAATGTGGCATTTTTGTGGCCCAGCCATCGATTTTGAGAAGTTTTCCTTAAAACACATCTTACTGAATTGAAACAAACCATTTTGGAATCTAGTTCAGAGATGAATGAAAGGAGAATGGAACACTTAAATGACAGATTTTAATGATTGTAAGGACTGGACTCATTGACTCCTCACAGTTATGATGGAACCATTGTTTTTTAGCACTACAAACTTAATTTGCAGAAAAAAATAAGGTTAAATATTTTACATGATTTTGCCATATGGATGATGTTATTCGAATAGTACCAACACAAAGGGCAAAATATCTTGCACCAGTGTCCCTACTTTTAAAGCTGTTCAAAAGCCATAAAGAATGAAATCGTGGTAATCATACTAGGATGATGAACTTTAGTGTTTGACAGTGCAACTCTGGAGACCTTGCTTGTTGCAGGCCCTCTATGGAAGGGAGTAGGTAGCAGCAACAGAGCACTAAAGTTGCTGTTGGAATGAACTGTGATATGCAAATTGATCCTGGGAGAAGATAAGACACTGACTTGCTCTGAAAGGTTCACCATGATATTCAGTTTGCCTACTTTTACAATTTTTCTAATAGCAATTCTCTTCAAATTTGTTGGAGTATTACAGAGGGAAAAGGTCTAGTATTCTTCCAATAATTCACCAAAATTTCAAGTGCACAGACATGTCCATTTCTCTATAGGGAGCTCTGTACAAATGAACTCTCATTATCATACATAAATCTTCCAGGATCTAAACTCCAATAACATTTCCAACAGAAGTTCCATGACTGTCAATGCACATTAGATGCATGTTAGGCTAAGCACCTGGCTGACACTGCCTCTGCTCTTCCTAATTCCAACATGTATCATTTCTATACCTGCTTACGAATAAGGCTGCACAAAGCAAATGAAACAAGATGCACTTCAGACATCGCCCTACAAATCTAAGCACTTTTGGCTCCTGATTTTGTTCAGGCCCTCACAATTTCTTCTTGTGAAAATTGGGAAGGAAAGGCTATTAAACTCCAAGAAGCTCATGGCTACTTTTGTTTTCAATTCTATGTTATAACTCATTACTGAACACAGTTACATGTTTCAGCACAACACAATCTCATTTGATGAACTATTGTTGCCATTTACATGGTTTAAAGAAAAACTCATTATAAACTCATCATTTCTAATGATAATACTTCACAGAAGCCTTTTCCTATATTATCTTATCCAATCCTATCTGCATATACTTTTTATCTTTTATTCCCCCTTGTATATATTATCTAGATTCCTCATAAACATCAGTGTCATCTGTTTCAGTTACTCCATGTGCTTACAAGTTCCATTCTAACCCTCTCTGGGGTGGTCTACATTAAATTATTCTGTACTGTTTTATAGATAGTCGAGAAGAGAAGCTAAATGCTTGTCCAGAAATGGGCATTTCACAAAACCATCAAGTACTCATTCCTTCATTGGCTAGCCCCAGCACAGTATTTGTTCAAGAGGTTTCAGCTGGTGAGCTGAAAGAGCAAACATTATTTGAATTACTAAGAATGACCTACGCCAAATAAGTGGAAATGGCTCCACATGAGCCACATCTTACTGGACAGTTCCAATTACATAGAACTTGGATCATCAAATGCTGTTATTTTCACCACAATACAATTAAAATGCTGCTTATTTCACCAGTATACAATCCAAAATTGATTTTCCCCTGAGTGTACTGTGTTGGCAATCATTTCCAGGTGAAATCACTCCAATCGCAAAACTGGATCAGAACATTCAGTTATGAAGCTGGGTAGCACATCCAAGGTTTCTTCACACACCCCTAATGATTCCATTTGTTGTACCACACACATTTGAACCCTTTCTGACATAAATTGATGCTCAAACTTCCTCATGCCCAGACTGCTCTCTTTGTTGAAGTCAAGATGACAGTGAAGAAGGTTGTCTAAGGTTACAACAGGATCTAGATCAACTGGGAGAGTGGGCCAAGGAATGGCAGATGGAATTTGACTCGAACAAGTGTGAAGTGATGCACTTTGGGAAGTTAAACCAGGCCAGGACATACAGTGAATGACAGGGTCCCGGTGAGCGTTGTAGAACAGAAGAACCTAGGGCTACAAGTATATAGTTCCCTGAAAGTGGCAACACGGGTAGACAAGGTAGTCAAGAAGGCATATGGCACGCTGGCCTTCATCAGATTGAGCACTGACTACAAGACATTGGTGAGACCACACCTGGAATATTGTGTGCATTTCTGGTCACCAAACTGTAGAAAGGATGCGATTAAGCTAGAGTGGGTACAGAAAAGATTCACAAGGATGTTGCTGGACTGGATAGCTTGAGTTATAAGGAGAGGCTGGATGGGCTGGGATTGTTTTTCCTGGAATATAGGAGGCTGAGGGGTAACCTTGAAGAGGTTTATGGAATCATGAGGGGCATAAATAAGATTGATGGTCATAGTATTTATCCCAGGGTAAGGGAGTCTCAAACTAGAGGGCATGGGTTTAAGGTGAGAGCGGATACATTTAAAGGGGACCTGAAGCACAAGGTTTTCACTCGAGGAGTGGTAGATATACAAAATGAGCTACCAGAGGGGAGAGGTGAGTACAATTACAACACTTAAAAAAATGTTTGGACAGGTCCATGGATAGGAAAGGTTTAAAGGGATATGGGCCGAATATAGGCAAATGGGACTAGCTCAGGAAGACACCTTGATTGGCTTTGACAAGTTGGGCCAAACGGTTTATTTCCATGTTGTATAACTCTATAACGTTAAGATTACAATTACTAGGAGCAAGTTATTGGAGCTGCATATTCACAGTTCTCTGGATCCTGATGGACTTCATCATGGCTACTGAAATCACTGACACTTTGGTTTTAATTTTCCGAAAGTTCCGAAATATAAGGAAGGTTTAATTAACTGAAAATTTTGCAAATGTAACTCCTTAATTCAAAAAGGGAGGGAAACAAAGTAGGAAACTATGGACCACTGAGTTTAATATTTGTTGAAGGGAAAATGTTAGCAGTTATTATTAAAGATGTCACAGCAGGACACTTAGAACAATTTCAGGTAATCAGGCAAAGTCAACTTGGTTTTGTGAAAGGGAGATCATGTTTGGCCAATTGTTTGGAGTTCTTTGAGAAATTACTATGTGCTGTGAATAAAGGGGAACCAGTGGATGTACAACAGTTGGATTTTTGGAAGGCATTTGATAAGGTACTCCGTTCAAAATTCCTGCAGAAAATAAAAGCTCATGGTGTAGAAGGTAACACATTGGCAGGGACAGAAGTTTACTTACCACAGGATACAGAGAGTAGGCATACATGCATCTTTTTTTCTGTTTGGTGAGATGTAATAAGTGCTGTGCAACAGGGATCAGTGTTCAGGAGACCTAAACACTTCTTAAAAATTTATATAAATGACTTTATGGAAGGCGCCAAGCTATAATGGCTAAACTTGCTGATGAATTGTGGAGAGGACAGAAGGAGACCACAGAAGAAAATAGGGTGAGTGGGCAAAAATCTGACAAATAGATTATAATGTGAAAAAGTAGAATTCTATTGTGACCATTAAGCAAAAAAAGCATATTATCTAAATGATGAGATATTGCAGAGCTCTGAGACACAGAGATATCCAGTTGACCTTGTGCGTGATACACAAAAGGATTGTGTGCAGGTGCAGCAAGCAATTAGAAAAGCCAGCAGACTTATCATTTATTGCCAGGGGAATTAAGTACAAAAGTAGGAAGGTTTGCATCTGTTATTTAGGGCACTATTGAGACCACATCTGAAGCACTGTGTACAATGCTGGTCTCAATATTTAAGGATGTATGTTAATGAATTAGAACCAATTCAGAGAAGGGCAGGGGTGCGAAAGGTTACCACAGGTAAACAGGAATCCAGTACTAAATCAGATCAACCAAGACCTTATTAAATGGTTTGGTAGGCTTCAGTGCTGAGTGGCCATATAGGTCCTCAGCAGGTTACCCAGATAGTTCACAAGTTGGAAATGTGGCTGCAAACCGAGTTCCCAGGTGGCAGAAGATGTCTGCAGCAGCCGGCAAATCTATCTCACCAGTCTCCCAAACACTCATTTGTATGTATGGGGTGTACATACGCTGGGCGTTCACAACCTGGGGAGGACCTGTACTCTTGATCCTATTTTGTAAAACTCTCTGAACTCCCTCCACACAAAATACACTTTCCTTGGAGGAGCTCAACTTTTCATGTGTTTGAAAACTTTCATTCTTTGGTCTGCAATCAACACTGATGGTAGACATTCATCATAGTAGTTAATGCAGCTGAAAATAATGGGCATATTATATTAATATATTGAGCAGACTGACATTCAAGGGGTAAGAGAGGTGCATCTTTCATCAATGTATATGTCCACATTCATAGATTGATGAGAAATCCCTGATGGAACTCACTTGGAATCAAGGCATTCAATTTAAGCAATTGAACTAAATGTTCATTCCAGGATACACAGAAGGAGAGAACGGATAAAGTCTCAGTGGAAGAAGAACCCATGTGTAACTTTGTCCACACCAATCAGACGTGATTACGGTATAGTTATGTTATCCAACTCAAGGAATCTGCTAATGCATTTAATCACACACTTAAATGAAGGTTCCTAGTAAAAAGGCAGCTTTGAGTTGATGTTTCTACATTAGCATGCAACCTTGTTCATATTTTTTCAGCCTCTCGTAATGGCACTTTCTGAAAGAGTCCAACAAGCATTTGAAGAATAAACCAAGGAAGGGTCCACAACAGGAGGTCTCATTCATTGGCTGAATTAAATGGCAGCTATTACATTGGATATACTCATTTCACACTGCTACACCAGCAGCCCTCTGCAGGAACAATGCTATATCATTGTTCCTGAAGAGCTCCTCATCATCTCCAACATGGCTTCCCAATTGTAGTCCTCACCTGAGGACTCTGTGGTAGCAGAAACATGTGAACTCCAACTCCACCAGGCCCAATATCAGATTCCCTATGCCTCATGCCAGACTGAGGCTTGAGAATGTCTGGTATATAACATGGATCAATATAAAGTGCTGTACTAATCCCAGCAAATGATGATAAGTATTTTTGAGATTTTTGTCCAGTTCTTAAAGTGCTTTGTGCCTCAGTGAACTCTCTATCCCAAGAGAGAAGTTTCCTCAATCCTAGTGAAGCATTGCCCTGAGAGGGCTTCTGACCAAGTGGGTTCCCTTCTTATCTTCAGTATATTGGCCTAAACAGAGGCAATGAAAGACACTGAACAAGATTTTCATCATCTGGTGGATGTATGGAGGAAATGTCAGTGGTAGAGTTACAATGACACAGTGGTACAGCATGGGTTGCACATTGCCCCAGTAGATAGAGCTACTGCCTCACAGATCCAGGGACATGGGTTCAATCCTGACCTCAGGTACTGTCTGTGTAGAATTTGGATTTCCCTGCCCATGACCATGTAATTTCCACTGGATGCTCCAGTTTCCTCCCATATCCCAAAAATGGGCCAATAGGTTAATTTTGGTTAATTTTATTTTACTATAAATCACCCCTTAGTGGCAAAAAGAATGGTCATGTGAGAGAGAATAAATTGCAGGACTCCAGGGAAATAAGGAGAGTACAATGGGATTTATGGAATTGTTCTGTTTGGATTGTTCTGTTCTGTCAGAAGGCTAAAGAAGTTTGGCATGTTCCCTTTGGCCTTCGCCAATTTTTTTGGATGCACCATAGAAAGCACCCTATCTGGAGGCATCGTGGCTTGATATGGCAACTGCTCTGCCCAAGACCGCAGGAAACTGCAGAGAGTTGAGGACCCAGCTCAGCACATCACAGAAACCAGCCTCCCCTCCATGAACTCCGTTTATACATCTCGCTGCCTCAGTAAAGCAGCCAGAGTAATCAAAGACCCCACCCACCCTGGACGTTCTCTCTTCTCCCACCTCCCATTGGGCAGAAGATACAAAAGCCTGAAAGCACATACCACCAGACTCAAGGACAGCTTCTATCCTGCTGTTA
>JARFYF010000054.1:20029771-20042150 GCA_030265395.1 Rhina ancylostomus | reverse complement strand
ATTTTTAAAGACAGATAAACAGACATGATTTTGAAAGGAACAGCAATTAAAAAGTCAATTTCAAATTTTGCCTTGTGTAGCGTACGAAAAATGACTGCATTGTGCTATAAGACAAAGCAAGAACTTAACACCAGCCTGCACCAACACTGACATGCACTGCACAGGTTTATTCTGCACCAATCACACATCTTCATAGACCACTAGGAAATGATACAATTATTTCAGAGATCAATATGTTGCTTACAAACTGATTTGCTGCAAAGAGACCTTGGTTCAAAAAAAGTTCTCCTTTTAATTCTAGACTAAATTATATAGTAGACTTCTCCAGAGTGTTCAGGTGAAACAATGAATATCCACATTTAAGCTTGATAGTTGTGTTATGTTTATTAAAGTTTGCATGCATAAAATATGGAAACTTCTGGATAGTATCAGTTAACAGCTTTTATTAATGAATATATAACACCAATGGCTAAAACAATTTGAGAGAACCTTCCATGTACTGATCTATAGAAACTAATACCAAAGAAAGTTTTCATGAACATAATAACTTTGATTGGAAAACAATAGAAGACTGAAGGATAATCTTAGGCATAGATTTTTCAGATCAGTACACTCCTCATACCAAAGTTTTTAAATGCAAAAGTGCACATATTTTCTAGAGAAACATCTTTTTCTCATGACTATTACACTGTTTCACAATATTTTCACTTTCCATTGACCTTAGCATACTTACAATGTCAACCACAAGATTTATAGATACTATTTAAAAATAGCAATAACAAGGTGTATACAGCATATAATCATGTTTGAAACTATGTAATGGTCTACCATACTATTGTATGCTTGATTTTGTGTGCAAATATGAGACAACCATAATGTTTATATATTATTAGAATTTGCACATTGTTCTAGTATATTTTTCATATACTTTAAAAAGAATTTCCCAAATATATTAATCACAATGAAATAATGTCAGCAAACACTATATTCACTCAAGAAGGAGTGTTGCATTCTGATGGATGAGTGTTGGTTTCAGTGGAAGAAGGTCCTTACTCATCTATACTTCTTTGATAATCCCCATGTCTTCAACTTATTTGTTAAGCTGATGTTACATTATTGTTTGGTTAAATTTTTAAACATACTATTTACATGATGGCATTCAACATCACTGATGACAACACAAGCTTCTTCTTAGGATTTATAACTCCGTTCCTCAACTTTAATAACCTCTTTATGTACAAACTAAACCAAAATCTCCTGAGATAATTCTGCCCTTTGCTCCAGTGTCACTCAGGACCAACAACAATGCAAAGTTCTCTCAAACCAGAGAGGTGGGGTAACGTGCTTAGTTTATTGAACCCATGCCTGCTTATTCAATCTTTAATATCTCTTTTCTAATAACAAAATTGTCAATTTCACATAATGTTAATTGAACCAAACAGCAATCGCAATGTAAGCAAACATCTAGCAGAAGATGAGATAATTAGCATACAGTATAGAGGTACTCTTTAAATTTCCTCAGATGAAATTAAAATCTTAATTTCAACTGAGAATAATGGATATGGGTTATTGCAGGTTTAACTATAGATTTATAAATTACTTTTAAAAAGGATACTGTCCATTTTAATTGCCTTACTCTGTGGTAATTACTTTTACTGCAATATGAAACTCTGAAAACTTTCACTGGCAGACTTTACAATCCGCACATTTTCTTCAAGGTATATTTTCAGAATAAATTTACAGTTGCTGATATCTTCAAGCTTAAGTTATGCAATGCAGAGTATTAAAACTTACCTAAGACTGATAAAATTTAACCCCCAATTAATTACAGAGAACCATGAAAGGTAACTATGTTGTACTAACCTAGTGAATTCTTGCCAAAATCTTTTTTATTGTCATCACCAAGGCTCTCTGTGGCACTTAAACCTCTTCTACGTTCAGTACCAAGGTTGGATTGACCCCCAGTTGAAGTGTTTGCCAGATGACGGCCACCTGTAATATTACCAGTGAGCCTATGGTTAGCAGATGTAACACAATAATCAGAGATTATGGAGGATATAAATAGTAATCTACAAACAATTAAAATAACTTTTTAGCAGCCAGGTATACAATGGACATTTTACCTAAACAGCATTATATTGTTTGTAGCTGCAACACAAACAGGAAATGCCAGATACTCATAAGGTTAGGCAGCATCTGTTTCAGGTCTGTGGCCTTATTTCACCAGAACTCTGTTTCTCTCCCCAGATGCCATCTGATTGGCTGATTATTTCCAGCATTTCCTGTTTCAATTTCTGATTTCCAGCACCTGTAATTTTGAGCTTTTCCATCTGTATGCAGATGGGTTGTTTACTAAATGTAAAGAATTCTCAAAACGTTTTCCCAGTCTTTTCTTGTGTCTGAATTTTATGTTTCCCCATTAAGACAAGTGTGCTGTTTTTTAAACCTATGAATAAATCTAAAGACATCAATTATACCCATGGGATGACAGCCAAGAACTTGCTTCAACAAAGCCAATTAACCTAACTAGGTATCCTGCCCTTCAGAACAACTTGAGCGATACTGGTACATTCATTTTCTTTTGGCAAGATATCATGATCCAATTCTAACATTAGTTTTCTACTTGATAATAATTTTGTACTATTTGCAACCACACCAGATTCCTTAACCTCAAATATTTGCAAACTATTCGGTCAAAAGAACCTTCTTGCAGCAGGAATCTGGAACAGAACTGGACACCTCATTCTGAAATTCAGTACAACACAATAGATTGAATGTGCACACTCTGTGCTACAGAATTCCATGACACTATGACTAATACTGCTCCTTATTAAGCTGTTCATTTGGGCTGATAATGAAAAAAAATATTTTAGCTGTAATATTCCAAAGTATGATTTGACACCAAAAGATTTGCTTCATACCCAATAAGAACATCACTGAACATCTGCATAAATATGTAATTTGCTTCAAGAAATCTTGATTGGTGTCAGTGGTGATAAGAAATTATCTTAAATATCAGGCACAAAATATTTGTTAAGATTCAACCAAATAATATTCCTGCCTTGGTGAATCTTGATTAGGTATTTTTCTAGAGTTAAAGATATTCAAAGCCACACAAGCATGCTATAGAGTGTCAACAAAGCAATGAGAGAAAAGAGAGAGGATGCAGCTTTATGCGCCGGTATATCTCCAGGCATATTATCTGTCTATTCATAAACTTATATCATGCTTTAGAGTACCGAAACACATCATTTGGTACAACAAATTTATGCTAGAATTTATGCTTCTGCCCACTTTAGATCATCTCACCTATGACCTATTATTCTCTTTTTGAGCATGTACTGCACTAGCTTCCCCCAAATTCCATCATTGTTAATCACCTCAAAAATTCCATGTGACAATGAGTAAATATATTTCTTCTGAATTTCTTACTAGATTTTTATCAACTACCTTCTACCTATGGTCCCTAGTTTTGGGTTTCCTGCACGTGAAAACATCTCCTCTGTGCCAGGCCTATATTGAAACCAATATAATTTTAAATTCCTGTATAACATTATGTTTCAATCTTCTCCTTTCTAGGGCAGCAATCCCCATCTTTTCAGTAAATGGAAATCAAAAACCTGCAGGTGCTAGAAATACAAAATAAAAATGTCTTTGTTTGCATTCTCACTCTCTCTCTGTCAGCAATAATCCGTCTACAATTGACCTCTACAACATATCCTCATGGCAACCCCAGCCTCATCCTAACACAGATATTTCCTTTGGTCAATCCATCCCTCTCCCCAACTTCTGTGCAACTCAAAGCTTGTTTTCTCTTTTCCAATTATGACAAAAGTTCTCAGACCTGAAACATTAATTCTGTTTCACTCTCATATATGCTGTTTGACCTGCTGAATGTTTCCAGCATTTTCTGTTTTTATCCATCTTTTCAGTGTTTCCTGCGTTTTTATACCTTCTCAGTTCTAGTATCAGCACGCAAGTCCCTTTTGCGCTGTTAGTTCTTCCATATTCTGTTAAGAACATTGAGACAAGAACTGCAGCCTGAGTATGATCTACTCAACCATGTTTCCCATTAATGAATATTTGAGGAGAACATTCAATATGATTATAACAAATGTTTCTCTAGGCACTTTCACATTTTATCTTACAAATTTATCCTATCTTAGAAAAGTAATCTCCATGGACTAAGTTTCCCTACTTTCAGTTCCACTAATGTGAAATATGAAAACTTGATTATCATGAATGCAAAGTGTAGGGTTGGCTCCTATCAATTAGTTTGATCATTTAGCTGTTCACCTAATTGCAGATTCATGGATTTTCAATTCAGTAGATCCATGATGGAATCAAGCTGTTTGTTTTTTCTGTCATTTATACTTAATAGACTTTTTAGTGGCAGGAGTACCGTTTGTCAAAAGATTTTCTATTGAAGCACTTTTTTTTACTAATAAAAACTGCTTGGAATTAAAGCCAGTTCAGTGGAGGATTCTATTGCACCTTTCAGTTTCCTACCTGATTCATTCTTCTGTTTTTTTCCCTTGTAATTTGTTGAGCTGCCAGCTGAAACTTTGTCATCTTGACTAGACGAACTGCACTCAGATTCACTTTCACTGTCACTGGAGACAACTAAAACAGAAACAAAAGATTAATGGCTTTTGTAACTGTGCTTAACATATTTGTGCAATAAAATTGTAATGTGGTAGATATTCATATGAAGAGCTTTGGTTCATAACAAAGGAAGGTACTGTGGCTGAAGAGTGGAGCTTGAATTTATTAAATGCTAAGACACAGTATTGTCAGGTTAGAGATCTTCCCCACAGTTTCAACAGTATTTTTCAAGACAGTGCAAATCTGTTTTGAATGTAACTTGATTCAAAACCATACAGACATAATTCAAATCAAAATGTTGCATCCAATTCATGAATACAAACTGGGTCAGTGAAAAAATGTAATTATGCTGTATTATCCACTCCGAGGTATGACCATGAGCTAAATTCCTGAAGGCAGTGGTGACTGGATCACCAGCTATCACCAGCCGACAATTTCCTTCTTTTCAAGTTGGAAGATCGCTGGACCATCAGAATCACTGAACTGGCAACCCTCCAACTGATGGTGTGTCAGTGAAGCCAGTCCTTTGCCATACTGCTGGGAGTCAGGAATCTCCTGGCCTTTGCATCACTAAGTGACCTTCAATGGCAATAATCCTGGCTCTACAAAGCTTTTCAGCACACATGGACCACTTAATGGGAGGAAGCCTCTGGCCGAGTTAGACCCGAAACATATAGAAACCCAGGTTCAATCCTGGCCTTGAGTGCTGTCTGTGCAGAGTTTGCACATTCTCACCAGCACCAAGTGGGTTTCCTCCAGGGGCTCCTGCTTTCTCCCACATCCCAAAGACAATGTGGTATGTTTGTTGGCTATTATAAATTAGCATAGAATGTTGAAAATAATCAAAAATGGGCATCTATGAGTGAAAATAAGTAGCAGAGGTTCAGGAAAATAAGGAGAAGGGGAGTGGAAACAATGGGATTTCTCCTCTGGAAGCTGTCACAGACTCAATGGGCCAAATGGCCTCCTTCTGTGTCATTATAAGTATGAAATCAGATAAGGAAGGATCAGGGTCTCTGGCTCAGTCTGGGGCATGGGAGATGGAGATGTGGGGAGATGGTAAAATTTCATTATTATTAATGAAAACCTATTCCAAATTTGAAAGGTTTTCAAGCATGATATTTCTGATATGTTGAGTGCTCATCCTGCTGTGTTCAGAGAGGATAACAAACATCAAACTGTTGATGTGGGAAAGGCCAGCTTTTTTCCAGACAGCAACAAAACAAAGCTCAATAACAAGTGGCCGTTCCCTGTATGTGTCCACTGCCACAAAAAGCTATATTAACTTAACACACTGCTGTACAACTATTGTGAACTTCGGCATAATTACACTCATAAAACTTAAAAAACAAATAGTCTTGATTCTGTGTAGCTGACCATTTCACTCATCAATTATTCAGATTGCTTGTTGCCAGGTGAAACATAAAATGCAGTGTCATTCTATTAAGACCATTAGAATATTAAATTTAATAAATTTCCTTTCAAATCTACTTGGAATAGTATGCCAGTTTTCAAGCAGCCACAATAAGCAATAAAATTCTCATTTATGTATACGATTACAATCTGCAAATAATTCTAAAAACAAGAGATGACCTGAACTTTTATTTGAAATACAAGATGTTGATAGCATGTATGAAATAATAGTTTATACTTTATGTGGTTACAAATGGCAATGGTTTCAAATATTTTGACATTTAGTTTGTGTAATTTAGCACAAAACAACATACTTGTTTAAAGGCTCAATTCTCCATAACACACACAACTGTAAAACATCTTGGCCTTGGCAGGACCATTTACATTAAGTATGGGACCATTTAACTGACAATGATGTCTTGAACATTATTAGCTACATTGTGTAAGCCCAGAAGCTATTGAAAAATCTTCTCATTGTCTGCTATGAAGTCCACATGACCACAGAAAGGACAACTATTCTCAAAGTGGACTTGTATGAACCTCCACATTGCATATTATTTTCCTTTAATTGTGCTACAGTGTGTAAGCCCAGAAGCTATTGAAAAATCTTCTCATTGTCTGCTATAAAGTCCACATGACCACAAAAAGGACTACTATTCTCAAAGTGGACTTGTATGAACCTCCACATTGCATGTTATTTTCCTTTAATTGACACCTAAAAGATAGGCAGAGAACAGGATCAATAATATGACAACTTCTCATATTTTTTGTGCAAAATTGAATGACAATTCCAGTGCTTAAAGTAGTAATATGTATTAATACTGACAAACAAGAATCAATTTTCATACTATTTTATGAAATAATCAAGCATTTGAAAAACATTCTGACCAAAATAAAAAAATTATCAAGTAATTATCAGGAAATGCACAAAAGTAGGCCTCCCACAGACACTGACAAGCATGGCATTGAATTGGTTGGTGGGAGGGACTGGTGAACTCCATCTGGAGTTCAAAAGGATCACTAAGAGCAGCGTGCATTGTGACCCTTTCTCATAGGCAGGGAAGGCAGCGAATGGTGGGTAGGAAGTCCCAGACAAATATTTTCAATTGCATTGACTTCCTGTTTCTCTACAGCCTCAGAACACAATGAAACTGCTAATATCAATTATAAACAACTGAAAATCCCTTAACATCCAAACCACCTTTCTAAAATGTCTCGGATATGTAGCAATGTTGAAGGTGCCCTTTGCGCAGCAGTTCAGTAGCCCAACCCATTAACCATATCATCAATTCTTTGTCAGATTTTTATGTGGCAAATTCCACATTCCTCAAGGTTGTATATGCTTCTTCTGAAGGAAAGGAGACCAAGACATAATCTATTATTCCATTAATCTGAATGTAAAATAATACGCACTAGAAGAGAGCAGGAGTAAAGGGAAGCTAATGTGCTTCATTGGAAAGTCAGAAATAGAAATCACTGCAATTCCCATCAACCTCCCATCACAGGATCATAATTAATTGCACAGAAGGTGGCCATTCAGACCATCATGTCCATTCTAGCCAAGAAAGAGATATTTAGCCAAACAACACTTTCCAGGTTTTAGCCTGTATCCTTATAAGTCACAGTTCATCAAGTGCTCATCACACTTCCACTGAAGTGCTTCTGGCTTCTCTTCTACAGTACATCACTATCATGGCTACCAATTCTCTCTGACATCCTGCCAATGAATATCCTGTGAGATGCTTCTGTACACTAAATGTTAGAAAACATGATAATAAAATGTCCTGTGTATCACTGATAACATGACATTATGGTAGGTCAGGGGTTAAATCATGAGATGCAGAAAACCAAAACAAACAAGGAGTTAACATCTGTGAATAAAACAACCAAGAAAAGAAACAGATGGTCAACCATTAATCACCTCTGCAACTAAAAATAATGGAGATGCAGAGTTAGCTTATGGAAAGGATCTGTTGGACCTGCTTGTGACACAAATAGTGACCAATTGCTTGCAACTACCTGATAGTCCATATCCCTGAAACAATTGACACTACCTGTAAATGAAGCCGATAGTTCCTTCTGTCAGAGCATTCAACAAAGGACAAGGTCCCTAAGAAGATTTTCATTCATCTGTGATCTAAAATTCTTCTCAAGCAGAAATTTGCAAGAATACTCCTGCCTACTGCCCGTTCAATATGTAATCAGTAACATATTTGTTATAGGTTGTACCCTTACTCAGTTAATGATTGTGTCAATTGCTTGTCTTAAACCTTCAATAGATCTGTAATTGACCCTCATCCACTTGAATCAGAGAACCATATCCAGGATGATAACAGTATCTATCAGAGAGTACTACATGATGTGAGCCAATTCGTTACTAGCATTACACTAGAACATCAAATGGGTGTCACCAAGCCAGTCAAAGTCCAGAAAACATTTCTGAAATCATTCAGAGAAGTTCCGTTGGCCCAAATCAATGTCAGCATTGTGTGACATGAAGGCTGAATGGCCTGTAATGTTGCAAACAAATAATGAATTGAAGGTCCCATGCAGAAATTATCTGGTTCTAACTTGCACAACAGGCTATGGTTTGCACTTAATTGGGTTGAACAACACACAGCAGGTATTGTTATCTCCTTCACAAATGGAAAATAAAGGCATCGCTCCGCTGGGAATGTGCTGAAGCACAGTCCGTTTATCACAAAATCAACCAGAGTCCATTATATGTTCACACAGGAGGCTCCAATTATATACATCAATTAACTTCTGATTCTGCTGAACAGATTATCAAAATCAACATTCAGTTCTAATATTTTGTCAGTTGCTTTATGAGTATCCTTTAACTATTTCCAGAAAACATCCTATACCACCTAATCCTTAGATCACTGCTTCTACTGTCTCAATTCTACTCTCCACATTTGACTCAAATTCAAGCAGGAAAGAAAGATAGACCTGAAAATAAACATCCAAGTTTAAGAATTTCCACAATGTTTTAGAGCCAGGACATCTGAAGTACAGTTGTTGCTTTAATGAAGTTAACACAGCAACTTATACGCATCCAGCAAGATTCCATGGAGGGTTTGCATCTCTGATTGAGGGTTTAATACTGATCAAGATCACAGGGATAATTTCCCTGTTCTCCTCCACAGAATCCTTTACATCAACCTCAGATAGCAGACAATGCTTTTGTGTGTTGGCATGAGTGACATCTATTCCAGCATATATGATAACCAGGGCCTCATATGCAATAGAAGATCAAAGCCAGATATGCTCAGACAAACCCCTTATCTGTTCACTTCCACTTTAATGTGCATTTTTAGGTGCATCTTCAACAGCATAGCAGTTCTGTGGTAAAGGGTCCATTTAAGTTATGGGTTCACAACTCTAAGTGATCCATTACCATCAAGGAGAGAGAATACAGCACAGCTTCGCACAGCTTTGTGGGCCAAAGGGCCTGAACTGTGCTGTAGTTTTTCTATGTTCTAATACTAACATAGAGCTACAGTCCATCTGAAAAATTAACTCTATCCTCTTTTCTTTCATGTTGCCTGAACTGCTGAGTATTTCCAGTATTTTCAATTTTTATTATTGTCATCAATTATACTAGGAATCTTGTACAAATATCACAGAAATATTCCAAACAGGCAAATTCTAAAATACACTTTCCCATGCGCTATCTTCACATTGTCCCCAATCATCTACATGCCTTTTGGGCACTTTCCTCCACTGAAAGTTTACTTACAACATGAACCACCTGCATTTTAAAGTTCTTAAAATGTCGGTTTACATGCAACACAGTGGAAGTGGGACCTTTGATCTCACCATAATTTGGTCAAATTAGACTGACCATATTTGGCTGATGCATCAAATGCAAGAAATCCCAGAAAATATTGAAGACGACAAAATAGGAGGGATCCAGTCCAACTGCCCCAATCTGGTCTACCCTTATCCATCACACTTGTGTAATTTCCTAGCTTCAAGCCTTACTTTCCAGGTAAGGGCAGTTGAACTGTAATCAGAATAGGAATCCTGGCCAACTCCTTCTCCATTCTTGGACTAGTGAAGGTTGTTGAAAAATCATTAGGGTTAAAAATTGGTTCTTTCTGAAGTCTGCAGCTTGATATTACCTACAGTACTTAGTCTATTAATCACAAAGTTTGCTATCAAACTTATCAACTAAATCTCCACTATAGTGACTCTATATCTCCACTATCCACCTGTATCTTATTCCCCAAATAGGAAAGCCACTTCCTTCTGCAGTATATGAACTGAAGGCTCAGAGTTTGCTGGGAATTGCTAGCAGTTCCTTGCTGAACTGCTAGGATTTCTCAGGAAAGTGCCACCACATCTGGGTTCCATGCAAACACAGAATATCAAATAGCTGCAAATTAGGAACCTGCAGCTGCAAACTCCTTTCAAATGAATGTCTTAGGCTGTTCATTAAACTTCGGTTCCCACAAGTCAAAAAAGAGAGTTACGCAATTTCAGATTCATAATAAAACCAAATTATTTGTGTGTAAACATATTTAAAGTAAATGCAAACAGCTCAAAAATGTTATATCTCCAGCAGTGAAAAGCAATAGCATCCAAACTTAATAAAATAAAGTATAACATGTTTATCATACACGCACTTGCAATTCTTCAGTAATTATTAGGATCATAATTGGATGAGGAGTGAGGAGTCAAATCTCTTCCTCCCATCTCTATTTCCAAGTTTTCATCGAGCTAAATGCATTGAGTACACTTAAATTCCAGGGGTAGAAATTTGGGAATGTAACTGAGAAATGTTTAACCATAATTCCCTGGTTATTGTTAATAGGTATGTCAGCTATAGATCCAAAAAATAAATGTATAACTTAGAAGAATATTTTGATTGTATCCTTGCTACAAATTATAGGTCAGCTAAAAAACAGATACAGAATAATTTACAATGAAAAGTAAAGGTCATAATTTATTGGCTGTGAAAATACAGAAATTATACAAGAAACAAAAATCAGCCAACTTAGCTACCTCAAATAAAAATAGAAATACTCAGCAGGTCAGGCAGCATCTGTGTATAGATGTGAGGAGAGAAACGGTTAACATTTTGGGTCAATGACCCTTGAAAATTATCTTAAATAAAATCATACATAACTGTAACCAGTCCTTTGCAGTTAGCATACAATAAACCAATTTATATTTATGAATACTCTAGCTTAAAGGAAGTATAGCATCAAAAGAAAAATCATTTATAATCATTTATGTACTTTTAAAAATATCATAAGAACTGTGAATGAGAAACAGAAAATAGCAAAAATGTAAAATGTTCCAATTTTCACAAAAGGGATTAAGCTTCAATATCCTATTATTTTACATATGTGGCATATTGATGTAAAATCAATTTCTAGGAATGAGGCAAATATTTTTCTTCAATGCAACAATAATATAACCAATACTAAAAGTGGATGCTAAATGACAAAAAATTGTATTCACTACAGCAATTGTAATAGCTCTATTCATAATATCAAACTAATCCTTGGAAATAATTTATCCAACAGATTACATTTTCATCAGTTTCTTGGAAACATATTCAAGTAAATGTATAAACCACCAGAGAGATAATAATGGTTTATAACTAGGCTTGGAATATTTTACAATTATACTTTCTCTCAACAGTTTTTCCTTCATACACTTGCTAAAACCAAGCACTATATTTATTCCTATTCACATCTGTCAATCACCCAAGAGACAATTGTTAAAGATAATGAGTAGGGACAGATTTTTTTGCCATAAGTACATATCACAAACAAACATAGTATCCAGACATGCACACATGTTACAGTTACTTAAGTAAAGAGGCACCCAACTAAATTCATAATGTCATAAATTCATCCATCATGACAGAAGACGAGATTTGGAAATATTGTAAACAGTGAGGATGATTGCAATAGATTTCAAAATGACTCAGAATATTGTGGAGTGGACAAATATGCGGCAAATGAAATTCAGTGCAGTAAAGTGTGAGGTGATACATTTTGTTAAGTGGACCGAAAAGAGATGCAATAACGCTTCTACTTTCAGGACGGTCAGCTTTATCTTCCATATCTAGTTCTACCCTACACACAAAGCAATACCCCACAGAGCGCTGACTGACAATAGCACTCTTGATCCTGGAGTCCAAACATGCACAGGTAAGAACCAACCTGCACTTTAAAAAAGACATCTGCTTGGGTGCATGCTACTGTGCAGGGAATCTTGCACTTATCCCTGCTCTCCAATGGTGTTCCCACAGCAATGAAATGATGATCTCACCGACACACGGATCAATGTGCATTGAACCACTAAAGTGATGTGTAATGGCTGCCTTTGAGAGTGGATGCTG
>JARFYF010000054.1:19970466-19980752 GCA_030265395.1 Rhina ancylostomus | reverse complement strand
TCTTGATGCAATAGCAAGGAAGTTCAAGACCATTAGAGACAAGGCTCTGCTGCAGAGTTTTACATGCCTGATCTTTTTTTCTCTCTCTCACACACACAGATGCACTCTGAGCACACACGCGTACACTAACGCATGACCATGCCTACACCCTTTCCTCAGATGACTAATCCCTCACAATCCTGATCCCCACCCTCCTTCGGTTTTTCCATCTCTGTACCACCTGTGTTAATCCACTCCCTCAGTCTTCTGCCTTCCTCAATCCCTTCTCAGCTCCTGCCCCCACTCACCTTCTTCCCTCTTAGCCCCTCTCGCTCTTGACTCCCCTACTCTCCACTACCACTCGTCCTGGCCTCCCCCACATTCCAGTTGCCAACAGCTTGCTCTGTCCAAGAGTGAGACCACCCACTCACTCGATTAGCCTTGCCCAACCGGTTTGCTCCACTGACTTGGCCGTCCTAAGTCATCAGTCCTGACCCAGAAGCCCGGATTTCTTCCAGAAACAGCATGCAACAAGATAGAGTTAAGTGACCTCCCAAATAATAGATCAGATCAAAACACAGTGGGGCTAGCACTTCACAATGTGAATGGCTGCAGAAAATTCACCTAACGAGTGGAACAGCCTCCAAAAACATCTCCAGTTTCAATGGGAGAAGCTAGCATGTGAGCTCTAATGAAAAGACTGAAGCATTTGCAACCACTGTAAGCTAGAAGTACCAAATAAATGATCAATCACAGCTTCTTCCTGAGATACCACCACCACAGAAGCCAGTCTCCACCTAATTCACTCCACCTAATATCAAAACCAACTGAGATCACTGATGCAGCAAAACCAACTGACTGCACAACATCCCACCTGTAGTACTGAAGACCTATGCAACAGAACTAGCTAAACCTCTGGCCAAGCTGTTCCCAAACAATCACAACACTTGCATCTATCTCACAACGTGGAAAATTTCCCTTGTATGCCTCATTCACAAAAAGCAAGACAAATCCAATCTGGCTTGTGCCCACACAATCAGTCTGGACTCACCTATCAGTAAAGTGGTGCAACAGCACTACTAATTTGCACTCACTCGCCCCAGTCACTAATGCCCAGTTTTTGATTTACTAGGGCTATTCAGCTCCAAACGTCATCACAGTCTTGGTCCAAACATGGAGCAAAGAACTGAATTCCAGAGATGAGGTGAGAGTGACTGCCCTTCACGTCAAGACAGCATTCGTCTGCATCAAAGAGCTCTGTAAAAATTAAGTCAGTACGTGTCAAAGTGAAAATACTCCAATGGCTGGAGTCATATCTCACACAAAGGAAGATGGTTGTGGTTTTGGGGGGTAAACCTTACCATCCCCACGGCATCACTGCAGAAGTTACTCAAGCCAGTATCTTAGACCCAATTATCATCCACCACTTCATCGATGACCTTCCTTCATCCTGAGGTCAGAAATGGGAATGTCCACTGATGCTGGCACAATGCTCAATTCCATTTGCAACTCCTCAGCAAATGAAGCAGTCCGTGCCTGCATTTAACTAGACTGAGAGGACATTTGGGTACAGGCTGAAAAGTGGCAAGTAATATTTATGCCATAGAAGTGCCAGACCATGACCATCTCCAGCAGGAGAGAATCTAATCACCTAACCTTCACATTCAATGGTATTATCATCACCGAGTCCCCCGCCATCAATATCCTGGAAGTCACAATTGATCAGACACTCAGTTGGACCAGCCACATCAATAATGCCTTCTAGAGTGTGTCAGAGGCTAGGTATTCTGTGGTGGGCTACTCCCGATACCAAAGACTCTTCCACCATCTACAAGATGCAAATCAGGATAATGGAATATTCTCCAGATACCTGGAAAATACAGTGCCAACAACCATCAAGAAGCTCGACACCATCCAGAACAAAGCAGCCCCCTTAATTGGCAACCAGCCCACTGAACATTCATTTCCCTCCATCCACTTCACACGTCATTCTCAGTACCATCTACTACATTCACTGCAGTTACTCATCCAGGCTAATCCAACAGCACCTCCAAAACCCACGACTTTTCCCACCAAGAAAGATGAAGGGTCAGGCACATGGGAACACCATCACCTGCAGGTCTTTTCCATGTCCTGCACCATCCTGACTGAGAAATATTTTGGCAACCCTGCCAAATCCTGAAACCCCCTGGCTAAAAGCATTATGGAGTACCTTCTCCATATCAGAACTGGCCAGTTCTGCTGTAGGTTATCCATCTGTAATACAGGCTCAGTTTTACTCTCTCTAGTGTCATGGCCTGACCTGCCAAGCAGTTCTTACCGCTCTGCATTTCACAGTTTTTTCATTCCTTAGTCTGTATTCTCCATCTCTTTCTAACTTCCCTCATTAATCTATCATCCTGATAAATTAGTCAACAGATCCCCACTGCAACTCTGGCCTCACCCTATTAGAAATATTCCTTTCCTCCTGATAATCTCTCCCCCCACCTTCACTGCAATTAACAGCGTACCTGTTTTTGCTCTTTCCCAGTTCTGATACATGTCTTTGAGCTGAAAGATTAATGCTGTTGCTCACTCCACAAATGCTCTCTGACTTGTTGAGTATTTCCATCTTTTCTGTTTCTAAATCAAATTTCCAGCATGTGCATTTTTTAAATTTTAATCTGCTTGACCATTCTTATGATGCAACACCACGAATACCTTACTTTATCTGGTATCATCGTCCCTTTCATATCCCACCCTACTACAGGACTTCACTTAAGTGTTTTTCTCCATCCTCTGTATTTTAAAACTTTTTTCTCTCATTTTCATCCAGTTCCAATGGCCAGGTGATCGATCTGAATCTCTTTCCTTTCTCCACAGATACTGTCTGTCCTGCAGAGTATTTCCAACATTAACTGTTTTATTTTGAATTTCCAACATCCCTGTGTGTTACTTTTGCAATAAGATTAGACTTATGGAGTCACATCCTTCCAGCACAAATTGAGTTGGACTTCTGCTTATGCATGATTAGATTCTATGGAGCATTTTCAGTATCTTTATTACCGGTTCAACAAAGGAATATGCTAAGAATTTCAAAAAATCATGACGGGCAAATATTGCTCCACAATTCAAAACAATGGAATGTAATCAGACAACATTCATCCCTCAAGCACAAAATCAGGCAGGTAGATTTTACTTTAAGTAGACACTCCAATTATAGTGTAGTTATGGTCAGAGCTAGCAGTAAAGACAGAATGACACTTACTAACAACAAAAAAAAGTTTGTAACAAAATCCGTTGTTTCTTGTCAAATCAATTAACATCTACTGTTATTGGACAACTACATCAACTGGGTTGACTCATTCTATTAAAGCTGAAGCTTCTGATCAGGTAATAATGTTTTTAAGACCTGCTTTCTATCTTTATTGAATTAGGATTTTGAAAACTCTTGCATGCATATTAAAATAAAATTAAATTAAATTCTCTGCAAAATCAAATTAAATTCTCTGCTAAATCAAATCAATTATGTTTCAACCTGCTATAGAATAGCAGTAGCAAAGCAACTAATTTGATCTTAGTCTATTGATCCAGAGACATAAATTCAAGTCCCACCATAGCAATTGGGAAATTTAAATTCAAGTAATTAAATAAATTTGGAAGAAGGATCTAGTCTCATTCATGATGACAATGAAGCTGCTGCAAAGTCATAAAATCTGGTTCACCAATATCCTTCCTTATCCAGTCAAGCATTTACATGACTTAAACCAACAGCAATGTGGTAACTCTTTATCACCTTCTAATATAGCCCAGTAAGCCACTCTGTTTCGGTTGCACTTGTTTAAGGGTGGACAGTTACCTTAATCCATATTGGCACATAGAATTTTTAAAAAGTTAATTCTTAGAACTACCAAAGTTTAATTTTTCAAGTTCTTTTAAGTAACAGGATAGGTTCTTTGGTAAAAACTTCTAAAATTTCTCAAAATACTTTGCAGAAATGCAACAATATTTGAAATCAAATTCACATTTATCACAGGAATGCCTAAAGATTGTTTGAAAAGATGGATGAACATATGCAAGGGCGCTTAATTTGTAACCAAAATTAACCTGGTATTCCAAGTACAAAGTGGTATTGTTCATTACAACTGTGATTCATTATGGTGATTAACTACAGAATCAGAGAAAATATATAGCTCAAAAGCATGCCATTTGGCCCATTGAGAATGTGCTGGTGAAAAATGAGTTCGCCTGACAAATCCCACTTTCTGGTAATCAGTCTGAAGCCCTGCAGGTCAGGGTTCTTCAAATATACAGCCAAGTACTTTTTAAATGTGACGACTGTTTCTGCCTCTACCACCTTTTCAGAAAGTCACTTCCAGTTTCTGAGCACCATCTGGATAATAACAAAAATCTTTCCTCATCTTCCTTGGAATCCTTCTACCAACTATTTTAAACATATACAACTCCACAAACAGAAATATGCCCTGCCTATTTTTTTTCGGTCTGGGCCTATTTTTCACACCACTTTTAAGTCTCCTTTCAGCCTCCTTTTTTCCAAAGAAAACAATACTAGCTTATTCAATGTTTCCTCATCAGTACGACATTCCAGCTGTGGTAAAATCCTCATAAATCTCATCTGCACCCTCTTCAGTGCAATGACATCAATGTGGTAACCAGAACAGCATGAAATTCTCAAGATGTAGTCTGAATAGGGTCTCAGCTGGTAGAACAGCATCTGTGGGGGTAAGCAATTGTCAACATTTCAGGTCAAAACACTCCATCAGGATTTCAACCCGAAACGTGGGCAATTCCTTTCCCCTCCACAGATGCTGTTTAACTGCTGAATTTCTTCAGCAGATTGTTTGTTGCTCCAGATTCCAGCATCTGCAGATTCTTTTCTCTCTAGTGTTGTTTACAGTTCTAAGCCCCTGCTCTTATGTTCTATCCCTCAGCTAATAATGGAAAACATCCCATAACATTGCACTTCAATCTTTGCTATGGAGACAATAAAAAGGTATTTTAACTATTTAATTCCATTGCTTACTTAATCCTAAAATAGAAACCACAATATTGAGACTAGGAATATAATGGGGCAGATCTTCTGCTGCTCCAAGATTGCCTGCTGTCTACACTGGAGAGAGAGAGTTGCTGATATTTAGAACTAAGGAATGATAGAAATCTAACATGTTTTAAGTGACAAGGAGAGACAGGGGGAACGAAGAGAATGCCTGTGGTAGAGTTGAGACAAAGAGAAACTGACATGTGGTGGTGGTGCCAGCTGAGACTGTGTGGTGCAGGCTTGATAAACACAGCTGATCTGTGAAGGAGGTGTAAATAGAAAAGATGAATGAACACGGGGGAAAGAGAAAAAAATAATGCTGGAACTGTCAGATACAAAACACTGCAGATGCTGGAAATCTGAAATAAAAACAGAAAATGCTAGAAATGTTCAGCAGGCTAAGCAGAATTTGTCAAGGCAGAAAAACGGTGTTAACATTACAGGTTGATGGCTTTTCAACAGGACTGGCCAGTTTTGATACAAATCGGACAGGCTCATTAATTGAAATTATCAAATCCTTACAACCAAAACATGCCTAGCTAGAAGATGAGATGCTATTCTTTGAGCTTACACTGGACACTCTTAGAGCAGCTCAAAAGCCCAAAGACAGAGATTAGAATGGGAGGAGATAGACAATCAAGCCAAGGTGCACAGAAATTGTATGCTCATGCATATTCATCATTGTGTTACGTAAGGTATGTTAACTTATGTCTCTTTTGCACTTCCAACAATGAAATATAAGCAAATTATAATTATAGTCATTTAACAAATAACAACAATAAACATAATCTAATAACCAGTTTTTTTTTTAGAGTCTTCCTTATCTTGCTTGAAACTGTGTTCTTTCTGGTTAGTGTCACAATTGCATATTTTACTCAACTGCTCCTGTCCATAGCTAGAAGCCAAATTTATATTTCTTGTAATTGCTTCCATACTGGCTGCTTCTCTTTATTCAGTATGAAGTTAGGACAAAATATTTTCCCTCATTGTAGTGGGTATTACCACTCAATAACTCAACTGGATGCACCCCTGCTCACATGTCAACTCATTGCAACTATTGTTGAATGGTCTCCATTCCTTGCCTGTACACTGGTCAAATTTTGTCCATCCTCTCAATGTCTGTTCGCAGATCCTCTTCCAGAAAGGGTCTTTCTGAATCCAAGCAAATCTTTATCAACTGCATCTAATGTGTGGATCACATTTTTACTTCATCTGCTGAGAACTCTATTGTACTGTGATAGAAGGATTGCTGCATCTACACCACATTTTGATGCCAACTTCAAATCCTCCAGTGCGCCATAATGAGACAGGAGAGCTTCACTTGCTAATCATTTCTTGAATTCAATCATTTGAAATTCATTGCTCTTTGCTCCACATCCATTTCATATCCTTTTTCAATGTGTGATATAATACAGTGAGCACCATTGCCAGGTATGGAAAAATTGCACATAGTACTGAGCCATCACTATGACCTTAGCACCATTTTCCTTTGCATATAGGTGAAGGTCCTTATCTTTTCCCTCACAGGTGGTAAGCCATCAGAATCAACCTTCAAACCAATGGAGATTACTCCTCTTTGCAAAAATGCACATTTGCTTCACTTCATTGTCATGTTATTTCCCAAAGACTTCCTTCAAAATCTCAAAATTTTCTTTTTCTTTGCTCATGGCAATCAACAGATTATCTTTATCGCACAAGCAATGATCCTCTCCTTGCAAGGCTTCATTGATCACTGCCTGAAAAATCTGAGATAAAGACATGACTCCATTGGGGAACTTGCGTATATAGAGGCTTTGTGCTTGTTGATGGTCAGATATTGAGGTCGATCTTTGTTAACACTTGGGTACAGGAGAGATCCCACTAACTTTGCAGTAAATCTTGCTAAGTGGACACTAGATATTGTCCATATTGCTTCACAGTCTCCAATAGAGCTGCATGCTTTTGTGTGCCTAAGGAATGCTCACCATGGTAGATTTTTGCATATGTATTATTCTATTCCAGCCTCTTCAGTTCTCAGCCTTCTCAGTTTGATACTTGAAAACACACGGGATCAATCTAGACTTTCAATAGACCAACTCCGCATCTGATCTGATGCATTTGTGCAATTTGCACTGTTATACCAGTGTAGCTGTTTTTGAACATACCATCATACCTTTCCAATAATGTGTCAAGGGTCAACTTTGAAGCTTCAATGCTGAAAACATCTTTCCAATTCAGCTTGAGTTGTCTTAGGCAATGCCTCCCCATTAACGTTGGTATGTTTCCATTGCTTGCCAACATGACAGGCAGCTGTACTCACTCTTTGTTGCGTCGCATGGTCTACTCCATTTTCTTTAATGTTTGCAAAGCCTCACCAGGAAAGGTTATTGTGCTTCCATTCATGGTCTCTGACTGAATTTTCCATAGCTCTTGACTTACTACCAAACTGTCAATGAAAATATCAATTTGCATGTTAATACACTGGTTGTTAATCAGCATCTTTATTAATGATGCTCAATTAACTCCAAAGGGTGAGCCACATCATCTGCAGTTTTAGACTAGACTCCCAAAACAAGCACACTGTTCAAAGCTTTGTTACTGCACGAGATTTCCTGGAGGAGACAGAAACACTGCAACGGCATTCTCAAAGTCTCCTTGGGAAAGTATAACATCCTCCCCAACCCATGGGAATCCCTGGCCTGTGGCCATAAAAAGAGCTCCCAATAAGGCACTGAGCAGCTCGACCCTCTGCTATAGAATGTACAAAAATTGTGCAAAAAGTAAGAGTCCGAAACAACCCACCCACCTGCCCTGTCAAGTAACACATGTGGCTGTATCTGTGGATCCCACACAGGACATTTCAGCCACCACAGAAATCATAGAACTGGAGAGAAAGCAAGTCATTCTCAACCACAAGGGTCTGCCAATGAGAAGAGAGCCTGATCTTCTGTAAATCTGGATCTATTGTTGTCCCATGTATGCAATTGTGGGTAAAAAAAATTCAAAAGTCATTAGAACTGATGAAAGGTAATCTTCCCAAAATATTAACTCTAATTCTCTCCCCACAGATACTGTCTGCACTGATGAATATTTCCAGCATTTTCTGCTCATACTGTGCTGTTGATTGCTAGATTTAAATTTAAATGAATGGAATGGCAATTAACATGCAGATCCAGCAAATTCATGAAATTCACAGGATGGTCACATTTTCACAAAGCTAGTAAGCTGAGCAAAGCTAATTTTCCAGCAATGTGGCAATTCATAATTCACAGGGTAGCTCTTCCTTGGCACAAATTTCCAGCCTATTTATACATTAGCATCACCATGCATCATTCAAACTGCGTAATACTTTCAACAAAAATCTGGCTCCATGTGATTTGATTAATTAGTATACACAGCTGGAGCTCAAGGCAAAGAAAATACAACTGTGTTTTCAGTACAAAGAGTAATAGATTTGTATTGTGTTTGAACCATGAGTGTTCATGCAGGAATATCGATGTTTGTGTACTTTTTTTGTAAAAATAAGCCAAAACTATAATACAAAAAGGACTTGATTTTATCCAGTTCCTGGAAAAGTACACTTTTTCCTAGTAATGTTCTCGAAAGTCCTTCTTAATATTGCTGATAAGAAAAGCTTTTAAAGCACAGGTTTTTATTGCAGCAGGAGGTGCCACGTGTGCACACAATAGAAGATGGCTCAAGCAGGAACAAATGAAAGCATCTCTGATGTGAGAAAGAATATAAGTGAGGTCTGCCATTTGGTAAAGTATACAGTTGTAAAACACAAGGTCAGTACTGCATTCTGCAGAATGAGATCCACAAACTAACAGGTATAAGACAGAAAACACATTTTACTTAACTAGAAAGAAGGAAGGAGGAAAAATTGAAATCAAGACTGTATACAAAATAAAATCAGAAAATGCTGGAAAATACTCAGCAAGTCAGGCTGCATTTGTGGAAAAAGAACAGATGCAACCTGACCTGAATATTTCCAGAATTTCCTTTTTGTTTGATTTTCACCCTGTGTACAAGCTTGAAGAAACCATCTTTACTATTTCTCAAAAGAAATCCAGCAACTTAAATTTTAAATAGAGGGCTCGTGGACACTATTCTGTATGGTTGGTTTGTGTATTTTGGATTAATGCTTTATTCGTGAGGATCTTTAAGATTAACATATTGTCAATAGCATAAAGTATCACAAACACTACTGCTTCCAACCATATCAATCTCTTTGGCAAAATCCTGGATCTTTAAAGAACTGACCAAAAATAATTATTTTATGGCACAATGAATCAAATATACAAGCCAAGAAAAGAATTTTTAAAACACTGTCTGCTTTGAAAAGTTAAGAGGCTTGTGGTCATGAAACCGTTTTAATGAATTGATATATGAACAGTTTATGTTCCAGGTAAATATTTCATTAAGCAAAAATGTGTAAATCAAAAAAGGCACTTCTGATTAGCTTCAATCTAGAAGTTCTGTCTGTATTCTAGAGCTCAAAGAGTTCAATCACAAAAGCTTAAACACTTTAAAATACATATTTCATACTAATGGAATATAATTTTATTAACAATAATATTTTACATTAAGATAATAAAAACATAACAAGTGAATCAAACAAGAACCTGACGGATTTTGGCAGGGTGGATTCATTATCTTGCTGGAGAATCTAAAAATAGGGGCACTGCCTCAGATTAAGGGCTCGTGCAATTAAGACTGATACAAGGCTTTTTTTTCTCAGATTGAGAGTTGTGAGTCTTTGGAACTCCTCCTCAAGGTCCAGTGGAAGCAGAATCTTCTATGAAGCAGATTCTTGATTAACAAAGGGATGAAAGGTTACCATGAGTAGCTATCATCATACTGAATGGTGGGGAGGGCATGAAGAGCCTAGGGATCTACTCCTGCTCATAATACATTTTGCGTGTCAAGGTTGTGATAGGGCAGGTGTTCAGGTAATGGTGGCGTTGTATCAGAGCTTAATGGAGCTTTCAACACTGAAGATGAGGGTTCTTCCTTTGACTGTTCCTGGGTGACTGATGAATAAGCCTTAAGGAAGGCATTGAGGGACATCATGACAATTCTCCTTATCAAATAAAGATTCTTATGTCAAAGTACATCATTTCCCATCATGCTGCCACTTCTTTCTTTTTCAATCTTTTTAATTAGTTTTCAAATCAATACAGATTAGTATATAGCATCAATCTTCATACATGTATTACGAAGAGATTTGGATATCACTCATGCATTAGATAATCATACAATAAAATATATTAAAAAACAATTTGTAGGT
>JARFYF010000054.1:19813950-19835566 GCA_030265395.1 Rhina ancylostomus | reverse complement strand
GCCATCTTCCAAAATGGTTGAGATTACAGAACTGTTGCTGAAGACTGGAAGAAACAAGAAAGGCAAAAAAACAGGGGAACTAGAAGCCAGCTGGCCAAACATCACTAGTAGGGAAAATTGGAGAGTCTGAAGTTTATGATATCAGGACATTTAAAAAATATCAACAGGATTAGATAAAGCCAGGGTGGATTTATGAAAAGGAAATTGTGTTTGGCAAACCTACTGGAGTTTTTCTTAGGATGTAACTGGTAGAATAGATAAAAGAGAACATATGGATTTAGTGTATTTGGATTTTCAGAAGCCCTAGATAAGAAATTGGTTTGCAAAACAAAAGCACATGGGATTGGAGATGATCCACTGGCATGGACTGAAAGTTTATTGAGACAGAAAACAGTAATAAACAGAATAAGCAAGACTTACTTCTGGTGTCAGGCAATGACTAAAAGGGCACAGCAGGGATCAGTACTCAAGTCTTAATTATTCACAGCGTGCATCAGTGATTTGGTCAAGGGAACCAAATGCAATATTTCTAAGTTTGCTGTCAATATAAAACTGGGTAACATGAACACTTTTGCCCATTGATCCCCATGTAACAAGTGGAGATGAGCTCTGATGGGAAGTTTTTCTCTCAACAACAATGCCCCTGGGGATGTGTGGTCTATAGGCAAGGGAATTCTGACTGTATTGTAGACAAAAAAGAAAGGGTCGTTGTTTTAATTAACTAGAAATGGATGTTACATTGTTTGGTAAAGTATTGTTATACATGTATCAATAGAAGAGATTGCCTTGTCAGCTTCCAAAGTGGCCTCCTGCTGTAAAAAATGGGATTCAATGGGGTAAAAGGGTTTGTGTTATGGAAAATTGGAATACAGGTGATCTTTTAGGAACACACCTCTGTAATGCAGGCATACACTGTAGATACATTTCCAGACAGAAATGACATCAAGGACTATGGGGAGAAAGACTGCATTGTACGGCAGAGCAACATTAAAGAGCCAAATCAATATTGGATTCTGATTCCAAAAGAGTGAAGTAGGAAATGTATCTTTTGTTTTGTCATAACTTAATTTTGTAAAGCAAGCACAAATAATCCTGAAAGTATTTCAGTGAAATAGATATTTTCCAGACATTAATCACAATTAAAAAACTAAAACACTAACCAGTAATTGCTTTTACAACTAATTCGTAAACTTCATGGATTTCCTCATTTACTGGAACACACAGCATTTCAAGCGTCACCCAATGTAATGCCCTGAAGTTAAAACAAAATGTTGTTAGCTTAGAATTGCAGAACCTTAAATTTGCTAGGGCAGAGACTTAAATTCTGAAATTACCAGATCATTATTTGCTAGAGTTACTCATGGCTGCCTACTTTACTCTTCAGAAGTTCCACTATTGCATGGACTTAACTAGTTGCAATGGGGATGCCCTGAAGTGTACACCTGGATAACTGTGGAGTCAAATTAAGCAGCACAAACTTCTGCAATCAGGCAAAAGAAGCCAATGCTATAAACTAGCATGGCAGAGGTCCCATTCAAATGAATGGTGGAAACAAGCTACTGAAAGAAAGGCATATGGAGCTAATTTCATTGTTTAATTTAGTTTTGCTTTTAAAATGTTTTTAAATTATATGGAATGATTAGTCTTTAAATGTGCTTTATAAAAGTATTTTTAATTCAAAAATGTTTATATTTTTGATGGATCCCATATGTTATTGGATGATTGTGTATGTCAAAGATATTCAGTAACACAGATAATTTTGACATCGTTGGGCCTCAATGCATCAAAATCATTCCATGAATGTGACAAACTGTACCTGGGATCACACTGGAACAAATGGTAAGGCCCAGGCAGCTGGCTACTGATTTCTGGCCATCAGAAGTTCTACCCCAATATCATGGGTCTGACATGAGGAGAAACTGAAGACACTTGTGCTCTTCAGCCAAGAAAGGGCAGGTCCAAGGTGTTTTTAGTTAAGATACATAATAAACTCAACAAGACTTTAAAATGGTACTGTGGGAGTTATGACCAAGAGATACAAATCCAAAATAGTAAAAAGTAATTTAAGGACACATCTGTAAGTACTTTAACATAGGTTTCAGAGCTGAGATCTGGAGCCAAAATTCCAAATTCATTTATTCAATATTTAAATACACTAAAACAGGGAAAGTAGTGTCATTCTGAATGAATGAGTAAATGCAGATAAGCAGCTTCATACATAATAATTAGCAACCTGAGGAACAGATCTTTAATTATTCTAATTTTCTTTCAAGAACCTTATATCTAGCCTTACTTGAAAGAATTCCAACCAAAATAAATACTCACCGAATTCGCTTCTGAACTGCAAGATCTTTCTTTTCATCATCAGTAGTCTCTGGACAAAACACAGTTTTGTATAGTCGTGTCATGATATAGTTTTCAATCTGGTCCATGATCTTCTCTATCCCTTCAGAAGAACCTAAAATAGTAATTGTTTTATAAGAACATCTTGAGAGCAAAAGTTTGGAGACCACTGAAAGTATTAGAAAGATGGATTATTTAAATCTGAATGTTTTGCAAATAAATACCAAAGTGTATGCTGTGATTTTGATGCAAGTACTAACAAAATAACTATTGTACAAATCTAAAATAATCATTTTAATTCTTGGGGCTGAACACTTATGAATGAAACAGCGTAACTCTGAATCCTTCTAATAAAAAAAAATCTCAAACATCCAATCATCTTTCTGCCAAACTAATCATTCATAAGCATTACTTATTTTCAAATAGCAGATAGAATTAAAGAATTCTAAAGAAATTGAGGGGATCTTGGGAAAAGATCTGTTATACTGTTATTGTTTTTACCTGTACTACCTCAATGTGCTCTGTACTAACTCGATGCAACTGCGCTGTGTAATGAATTGACCTGTATGATTGGTACACAAGACAAGTTTTTCACTGTACCTCGGTACAACTGACAATAATAAACCAATACCAAAGGCATTTTGATTTTATTTTTCAAATTCTGAAATAAACTCACATTTTCAGCATAACTTATAAATATTCCTTTTTCTTTCTACCCAAGTTTACCACCTTGGATACATATCCACAAACATCCTTTTGCCGTCTCACTGATTCATAAGGCAACACAGACAACCTGCATTACCCAAGCAACCCAAGCTATAGCAGATAGGGATCACATTACTGCGTTGCACATATACCTTTCCAGATGGGGCCAAATGATAAAGACTAGGAATGAGACAACTGAACATTTACCTCTTACATAGGAAAATGAGACCACATGTAGTGCTCTTATTCTTATGTTATTACAGCTGTGATCAATTAACTTAAAACACAAAGTATCAAAACTGAAATATTCTAGTTTAAAAATTCAACAACCAACCCAATGAAATCTGTCAGAGAACTCTTTTCCTTCAAAGGGACACATTTATAAACAAATTCTAGTTTCTTAAAATGGGGAATAAATTTTGAAAGCCAAGCAGAAACAGATCTGGGAGTGTAAGAAGGGGACAAGTTGAAAAGGCTGTTGAAAATGTGTATTGGTTTTACTAACATAGTAACATTATACAAAAGCAAGACTTTATAAAGTACTTGCTAGCCATCAGCAGAAACAAAAGAAAAAGCAAAAGCAGGCCATTTGGCCTTTCATGCCTGCTTTGCCTTTTAAAGAAATACTGGCTGACCTTTTAACTCAGCGCTACTTTGCTGCACTAACTCCGTATTTCTTGACTCCATAAATATTTGAAAAATCTATCACTGTCTTGCACCTCTACAGACCTCGTGAAAAGTTACACATGTAACCCTGAACGAAGGTGCAGCTGGTGATCTCTATCCTTCACAGTTTAGATTGCTTGGTTATAACTACAGAAATGTATGTTTGTGGATAGGTGTCTAAAATGTGTGGATGGGGAATGAGGACAATTGGATAAAGAACTCCAATGATTCACTATTGTGTGAATGAAGAAATGTCTTCTCATCTCTGTCCAGAATGGCCAACCCCTTATTTTGAGACAGTGATCTCTGATTCTAGACACCCTACCAAGGTAAACATCAGCTCTCCCATTGCCCTGATTAGCCCAGGGTACATTTCGACACAAGCACTGACAACCTGAAGACTTCTCGTTCACTTTCACAACACAAGCTTACTGAAAATTTAATCTGCCCAAACAACAAAATGCTTATAAACCAATAAGCAGCCCAATCAGCTGGTGCAAGACAAAACAATGGAGCAACACAGCAGGACAGTCAATGTTTTGGGTTGAAACTTTTGGTAGAATCAGGGAAGGTGAAATTACAACCACACAGACATGTGAAATTAGAAAAAAAATACAAATCCATCCCTGGGAACTCTACATCAAGATAAGAAATGTTTTTGTAAATTGACAGGTCAATCTTATGTGAGTGGCTTCATTAAAAAAAAGTTATCCTAAGCAAGGTACCTTTAAAACTGGAGTGAGTCTGCAATCGATCAACCATGTTTTGATAGAAATCCTGGACACACTCTGACTGCTCTTCAATACTCAATTCCTGAGAAAAGTTGTAATGTAACAAATTCAGTTAAACATCTTCAGCAAGTGAAGATTTGATTTTTGTTGCAAAAAAAAAACAACCCTTAAAATAGGATTATAGAAAGTTTGCATTTCTGTAGTGCTCTAACTGTAAAAAAGTCTTAAAATATTGCACAGAGGCAATGATACAATCAAAATGTAGAAAGAGAACTTGGGCTGACTGCCAAAATGCACATTCAAAGATAGGTTTGGGGAATGTTTTACAGTAATGAGAAAATTTCTAAAATGTTAGAAACCAGAAAGCGTGAAATCTAGGTGGCTAAAAGTGGAGCAAAGGAGAAAAAAGATTGAGAGTGAATGGTTTTTGCCAATATGCAATGACTGTAAATGAAGGGATCGGATCAGTTAGCGATTTGCACTTGGGAGGGCTCTAAATGGGATTATTTAACTCTTTTTTCCATCCTTGTATTGAATAAATTTCAATATACTTAAGATATAGACAATAATACCTTGAGTGTTAGGGAAGTTAATTTTCATTACTAGAATACATAAGTTTAAATGTTGGCTTTAATTAATAGTTGTGCAATTGCTTACTATTAAGGTGGTACAAACTGTAAGTAATTTTATGAAATAAACAGACCAAAACTGGTCACCTATTAATTCTTTTTTCTTAATTTACTCAGTATTACACATGGTCTACAGCAAATGCTAGGCACCTCCTTTTTCAAAAACTTCTACTTGGTGACAACCTGAGCCTGCAACCTCCTCATAGGGCACACTAGCTTGAACTGGAGTCAAGAATTCACATGATTATCCAAATACCTCGATCTTTCGGCTCTCTCTCAAATTTACTGACTGAGGCATGATGGTAACTGCTGACATCCATCATGAGCACAACTAAGACTTAACCTTAGTACCTAAATCCTTCCCACATATTCACTGTAGCTGAAATGAGATATACTAAGGTGAAACCAAGGTTGAAAGGCTTTAACCATGAGCAGAAACTGTAGCCCTTTTCATTACAGCAAAGAGATTCAACTATGAACAGTTTTTGATCAAGAAAATTGCTTGGTAAAGTTGAAACAAGTTTCAATAAGACCGACATTGAATACAAAGGAAAGATGGTTGAAGAGATTAAAAGAACTCATAAGTGTGGTTAGAATTAATTTAGTTAAGTGGAGATAAGTGTCAACACAGACTGGTTAAGCTAAGTCACGTGTTTATACGATGAGTTTTTTTTGTACAGTTCAAATAACAGAGTCGAGCACATTTGCTTTGTAAATCTTACTCAACATAACAGGTCCATTCTAAGTATAATGCTATTCATATTTCATAACAGTTTATCTTTAACTCTCAGTACATTAAGTGCAGCTTTCATATGTGTAGAGAATAGGAAAACAGTATTTCTTTCATACACAAAAAGGCATAACTGTAACAAATTTCTTTTGAGTCTTACCTTTTTATGCTGCATAGTCTCAATAAATCCCCGACACTGTTTTAGAATATCTTGACCAGGCCTGCGAAAACTCTTGAGGAAATCAATAAAATCCTTTGAAGCTCGTTCTGTTTCTAGGCTGGCCTGCCTATTTATGGATGGACTTGAAGCTTTAACTTCCTGACTGTCTGCTATTTTGATAAAATTATAGAAGTAAGAGATCCAGCATTCAAAGAGCTTTATAACAACTGTTTGATCCACACAGCGTTTGGTTTGAGAAGGAACAACAATCTTCTAGCAATGCAGATTTGATATAAACAAAAATGCACCATGTCTGAAATTATCTTTTTATTTATCTTTCCAAACCAAGGGACAAAGACATAAACCGATATAGCAGAAAACTGGTCTTCCATTGATCGAGTTGGACCTCAAGCACCATTGGGCACTACCCACCAGCAAAAACAGTTCATTATTCCAGGATCGACTGTCTTCTTTCCTCACTTCTACAAAATCCTCTTCATCTCCCGCTCAGATTAAGCATGTAGGATAGACTCAACTTCAACACTTGCTGGGGTCGAGTGCATCTTGCACACTCAACCTCAGTAAGTAAGAGAACCTTATACACAACTTTGTTACTAACATTGAGGCTAACTAACCAACAACCTTTGCCACTTCTATCCCTGATACTGGATCTAATGGATTTCCACAGCTTGAAGTTAGAAATTTTCTGGCATCTTTTTGTACTGCTCTCTTTCTCTCTCCAAGTTCACCTTGTCAGCAAAACTCACCTTTTGCTCTTTTGACCACCCAACTTCTCTTCCTGGCTCCTGTATTAATTGATATTGCTAAAAGGCTCTCTCACTTCAGATACTGCCCCCTTCTCCTTCATATCTGTTATTGTGATCCTTCTCTTCAAAAATCCAAACCTCAACTCCTTCCCCATTTTCAGACTCTTTTTCCTTAAATGTGCTATCATAGAACAATGCAGAACAGGAACAGGCCCTTAATGTCTGTACATTGCTAAGTTAAACTAATCCCATCTGCCTGTACATGGTCTAGATCCCTCCGTTCCCTGCTTGTTCCATCTGCCTAACACTGCTATAGATTTCTGCTTCCACCATCTCCCCAGGCAGAACATGCCAGGCACCCACCACTCTCTGTAGAAAAAAAAACTTGCCTTGAAAATCTTATTTAAACTTTCTCCCTCTCACCATAAACCTGTGCCCTCTAGTATATGACATCTCTTCCCTGGGGGGAAAGAAACTCCATCTACCCTATCTATGCCTCTCATAATTTTATATACCTTTATTAGGTCGCCCGTTATCTTCTGACACTCCAGAGAAAATAATACAAGTTTATCCACCTTCTCTTTATAGCTTACTCTCAAATCCAGGCAGCATCCTGGTGAACCTCTTCAACACCCTCTCCAAAACCTCCACATCCTTTCCACAATGCAGTGACCAGAACTGCACACAATACTCCAAATATGACCTAACCAAAGTGTTACAGAGCTGCAACTTTTATATTCAATGCCCCAATTGATGAAGGCAAATATGCCGTATGCCTTCTTTACCACCCTATTTGTGTTGCCACTTTAAGCGAGCTATGGACTTGTAACCCAAAATCCCTCCATACATGCTGCACTTCTCTTACATCTGTCCTCCCAAATTTCATCACCAATTTCCACTTCTGTAACATCATTAACTCTACCCCTAATTCACAAGCTGCTCAAAGTCTCATCCATGACTGTTTACCGTCATCTTGATTACCACAGTACAATCCTGGCTGCCCTCTTTCAGTTACTGTGATGTTCCATATCCATAACCCTGCTGCCAGCATCCTGACTCACGTCACATTAAGGTCGCCCAACACTCCTGTGCTTGTTGATCTACAATGACCCCAGTTAAGCAACACTTCAATGTTATTAGCCTTACCCTTGTTTTAAATCCCTCAATGGTTTACCCAGAGTTCCTGCAATTTCCACTACCTCTACAACCCTCATATTTCACTCTTCTAGTTCAGCCTCTTGAACACAATTTTAAAATAGCTCTGCCCTTGAGATTTGTGCTTGCAGTTACCAAACCCCTAAATACTGGAATTTGGAATTGCCATTATGATTTAAAATAACAGATTAATACCAACGTAAAATGGCATACAGAGGAATGACTTTTTAATACATTTTATTCATCCACTAGTACCACCAACTTTAATTTCTATTTAGTTTTGTAACAGAAATATAATGCAACATTGATAAACAAAATTATCATAATAATAGTTAAAAAGCCATATTCCAAATATTCAATACATGCAATTTATAAATTATACCATAAAACATTCCATACTACATATTTAACATTTAATTTGATAATTCAAAGTTAACTCTATAACACTAAATATGAATAAAGCTCTAAATGGCCTTCTAAACTATAGCAAGCATCCTACAATACTGGAAGTTACTAGTGAAACAAGTTTCAAAGAGCTCAGAGCTGTTACTAATTTAAATTTCAGAAATTGAAGAAAATTAACATTGATTTAGCTCCAAACAAAAATCCAAGTTGTATAGATAGATTTCAAATTGCGTTGACTCTTATCTGATGTAAATGGTAACAGAATAAAAGGATAGAAGTAATTATTATTCATGACTTTAATGCATGAGAAAGATATAGAACCAAAGTGTTATTCTAACATCCTCATTAGTAATATTTTCACTAAAAATATAGTGTTCTATTGCTTATTGTATAGTTCCATTAGGAATCACTGGCAATTGACTGTTTGAACTGCATTAACTCCTAGATTACTGCACAAGTACTGTCAGAGGTAGACGTCAAGGATTTATTAACATTCAGGAAGGCAGACTCTGCAGGCTCCCTTTGCCACTGGAGTTCCCATGAAGTGTAGCTGCATCACAGACTCTGTGAGACTACACTGGAGAAAATCACCTCCTGGATCTTGCATCAGGTCAAACCAAGCACAGGATCCAACACCTTGTTGGTTTCAATATGAACTATAGCGCAAAGAATTGAGGCAAAAGGGAAGACCAGTTACTATTTCAAAAATAAAAAGAAAATAATTTTATGTTTTTATATTAGGCATTGAGTGATTCCAGTTTTTTTTAATATAAAAACTAAAATTCAATAACAGCTTTTGCAGCCAGCAAAGTCCCACCAGCAGATTTCCTGTATGCCAGAGGCCATCAGTAACAGGGCCACTATGCTGCCAGCAACCCAACTACCACTGAGACTATTCTACTGGATTCCAAGATATGAAGGATTGATCTCTTGCAACAAGTTGGGTGAGAGTGGTTAAGACAGACTGAGGGCAGTATCCTAAGGGGCGGGGAAGGTGAGGATCATCTCTGACAATTATTTCAACATTTAATGAAATTCAGCTACTATAATCATATTTTTCTATAACAGGTTTCTTCTGCATTTTCACACATTATTTTCGTCCCTCGCTTATGGTTGCTAAAGGAAAAAACAAACTGTCCTTAGCACCACAAGAATTGTATGGGGTACTATTACCCTGAAGTTAAACATTCAGGCAAAAATTAACATTCAATGTAGAGAAACAATAGCAGATAGGTTTTGAGCAATGTGCTGAAGATTTGGAAATACTTTCATCACTTATATAGGTATATCAAAATCTTTTGCATGGTTAAGCAATTTGTCAAATGTTAGGCTTATTCTGTTAAGAAAAATTTAGCTAGGTAATTAGATAATGTAGACAGGAATGTATATGTATTGAAGGGACCGTACCCTGGTTAATATACCGTTCCACTGTGAATAAGAACTTGTTCTAGGAGGTATTACAAGTGTTTGTTACTTATTCATGTTTTAGAATCCAGACTTCAGGGAAAGACCAGCAGTTAATGTCCATCCCAAATGGCCCTCCCTTTGGAAGCCAACTTCCTAGAATAATACTATTGCTTTCGTGAAGGTACTCCAGCAATGCTGTTGGATCTGGAGTTCTCAGGTTTATACCCAGCCATGGTAAAGAAATAATAACACTTGCAAGTCAAGATCCTTTGCAACTTAGAGGAACATGCAGGTGATGGCAGAGTTTCACAGGTTTTGGAGGTGGTGTCAGTGGAACCATGGCAAGTACTGCAACGTCTTGTCTGAACATGCACACTGTAGCCATTTTGCATCTGTGGTGGAGAATGAATGTTCAGGGTGATGGGTGTGATACCAGTTAAGGCCACTGAAGAAATTCAGCACCACCCAGGTGCTGTTGTTGAAGCTGCAATTATCTGGGCAAGTATTCCATCATGCTCCTGACCTGCAGGTGGTGGAAAGGCTTTGAGGTGCAAGGTGGCAAGTCACTCACCACAGAATACTTAGCCTCTGAACCTGCTCTTGTGGTCTCAGTATTTTTCTGGCTGGTTCAGCTGAGTTTATGATTAATGACAATTCCCAGGATACTGATGGTGAGGGTCTTGACAACGGAAATGCATTTGACCGTCAAAAGTAAATGGTTAAGACTCTCACTTTGTTAGAGATGGTCACTGCCTGGTGCAAATGTTACTTGCCATTTATTAATCCACGCCTGAATATTGTCTTGGTGTCATTGCATGCAGGCCTGGACTGTTTCATTTGCTGAATGGAACTGAACATTGAAAACATTCATTGATCACTACAGCTGGAAGGTCATGAAGAAGTTGGTGAAGCAGCTAATTGTTGGGCCTGGAACACTGCCCTAACTGCAGAGATATCCTGGGGCTGGGATGGCTGACCTCCAGGAATCTTTGTACAAGATGCAATTCCAACAATTAGATAGTTTCCCCATTGGTGCATATTAATTTCACTTTTACTATGGCTCCTTGATGCCAAACTGGTTGTCAAGGGCAGATGTTCTTACCTCACCTTAGATCTATGTTGAACCAAAGCTGAGCTGTCTGGCCCTGGCAATTAATCATCAGTGAACAGGTTATGGGAAAGTGCCATTTGACAGTCCTGTTGCATTAGCTAATGAAGGACTCCAACCTCATTTTATAGAATTATAAATTAAATCAAGAAAATTAGTGTTTACTTTTTGCAGAATACAACACAAAAACTCAAATGTATAGCTCTGAATGTTCTGTAACAATATTGAGCCCAATGATAAATTGGTTAGTACCCACCTTGCCATTTGCCAGCAAACACTGTAGTAAAATGAGGGCAAAAGATTACCAAATAAACACAGAGCACATTAAAAAGGCATAGATTCCCCAAATGCACATTAATACAAAACAAATGGAAACAGTTTAAAATTAACTACAGAGTGTTATTTTTGCTTTCCAGCATGATGAAAGCAACAACAATAACATTTAACCAATATTATAAATCCCAACTAGCTTTTATTGGCTTCAAAATGCTGTTTCATACAGCTATCATTTTCATATACCTCACAAATGCAATAGGGCCTAAATATACTGCTTGCCCCATTGATATTTTGCTATACCTAGCATCCTACAGCTGCCCTGAATGACATTAAGGGATAGTTTAGTATTTGATCCATTTTCTTCTGGAACTAAATTTGCTCTCATTTGGCATAAATCTATAGCCAGAAGAGAAGACTAGCACTGTATTCACTTCAGCTAGATTCAAATTAGAGGGCAAAAGCTAGCCTCTAATGAGAACTCCTCAGTGTATCTTAATTTCATAATTTCTAATCCCCCAACCACAGGTATTTGGACTTTCTTCTTCTATTCCTTTGTATGCATTACAAGATACAATGAATTTCAATCAGTTTACTTCCTTCCATCTTTACTAAAACAAAAGTTAGTTCTTGCATGTCTGTGAATTATTTATACAATCCTAATTATTGTTGCTGTCCTCCTCCTCCCTCACTCCATCACCCCACCACTCAGGCTGAAAAATCAAAGTACCCCACAGTTGCCACTGATGTTTCAGTTAACGCGACTAGTTTAGCATTGGAGAGAGTTAGCGAGATTAAAGCCAGTTTGGACAAGTAAAATCTTAGTCCTACAAAGTATGTCTCAGTGCTCTAATGATTTAGTTAAGTAACCTAAGCTGTTAAATGCAATTAAGCTGATGCATTTCATCTGCATTTTCTACCAATCAATGTAAAACTTCATTTAAAAATCAGATGTTTTCTGATAAGCCAATTTTATAGATTGTTGATAGGTTGAATAAAGTTGCAAAAATGATTTTACTTTGGGTTTTTTGGAGCAAATATATTAAAGCATTATTGTTGAATATTATAAGAATATTTACAATACACAAATGCCTAACATTTTGAGAATGGATTTTTTTTTAAAAAGAGTCAGAATATACTGAAGAAATTGATTACATTTTGCACAACATGACAATGCAATCATATAGTCATCTTAGCATCATTATTTAGAAGGAAGGTCTCTGATTAAGCCAGTTAAAGAATACAAACATTTTCATACAAAACATCTTTCAAAGTAGAGGAGGTTAATTTTTAATGGCCACAGTTGTTAATTTAGAAAGAAATCACATACTGAAAAAAAACTCACATACAGTGATTGCTCAATGGGTATGTATTTAAGAAGGAAATTCTTGAATGCAAAAATTTAATGATACTTCACTTTCCTGGTTCCCTATCTTGCAACAACCTTCCCAAATAACGAGTTAGAAATTTGGTAGTGAAACTCCATGCCAATCTGTGGCCAGATCTGACATTACTGAACAGGAATTGCACATCTACACCCTTCGTGTCTGCCACCAAGTGGCAGAATTTCAAAAGACAAGCTCGAGGAAAGACAGGAGAAATTTCTTCAAAAGGTGAATGATGAGACAACACATTCTCTCACAGCAATCATTACAGATTCAGAAAACTGAGGTTTCTACACAAGGACAAACTTTTATGGGGAGATAATGATTGGTAAGAGATATTTTATGCCCCTCATAGCATTCAAATGCAAAAAAAAAGGCAATGCAAGAAGTATTTTACTTAGTTTATATAAAAGTATAAAAAAATAAAAATAAAGCTGGACTTTTAAGCAGCTGAAATTATTTTTCACTTAGGAGAATTGCATCATTCCTAATAAAAAATGGAATGTTATTTAATGAATAAAAAGCCTTTGATTTCATTGAAAAAAAATTTATCAACAACTATGGGCAGTAAAAGTAACCCCCAGTTACCCAGGTTTAGGTAACGTACAATACCAGCCAGTACCAGCAGACAGCTAAGTGGCTGTGCTGCATTACCTTCTGCAGGAGAAGCCAGCTCCCATGGCGGAGTAAAAATCTCTTTCAAATCCCTAAAAATATTATCCACATTGCATTCCCTCCCACCTATTCCTTGTTTGAGAGGTTTGTCTTGATTCACTAAACACAGAAGGAAAAGAAAAGGAGGCAAGAGCAAAGAAGGGAACAGCATGAATGGAAAAAAGAAAAATCAAAACTTAATATGTCATTACTTGGACCATCATTATATAGTACAAGATACTGAATGAAAATTAGACAGTCATCCACTATCGAGTGGAGTCAAATGACAAGAAAACACTCAAGTATATGAAATAGGGCAGTGGATCTTGTTTCCTTTGATTATGCTGCAGTTTATTCTAACTTTAGAAACACGCAGCATGTCTAGGGAAAAGTACAATATTGCAGTTTGGAGACAGATACAATTAGGGTCTAAATACAAACATCAATTCCTGAATTATGAAGGCCAAAACATTTCTGAATTACTGCCCACTGTGCTCTGACACATGAACAAGTTTCTACATCACTTCCAACAAAATAGTGCCAGTAGACTGGAGAAGCTCTGAGGAATTTTCTAGCTTATAGCTTACATTTTTAAAATGTGATAAAAGAAAACAGGAAGTCCATAAAGAAAGTGAACAAAGTATGATAAAAGTAAATATTCACATATTTGTACTACCAATGGGAATCTCCGCTTCCAAGACTAAACACAATTGTGGTTTGATTCAACAGGGATGGCATAGGAAATGTTATTATAAAATGACTGTATTCTATTATTAATCAGCCTGTGCAACATCATGCTTCAGATAGATACAAAGTAGACCATTTACCCATTTTCAAATAACCTTTAGCCAGCAAACTGGATAAATATTTTGTATAAAATAAAACTGAAGAAAACACTTATGTATACATTGTACAAACATAACCCCAAAGATAAAATAAAAACAAATGTTTCTCTTTCCATTGATTCAGTTTTCACCATTTTAGTTTTTTTAAAAAAACATTGAAAGAAATGTTTGATAGTATCATGTCTAAAATCCAGAAACAGATACTCTGGCCAAATTGATCTCTGGCTGTATATATTTTTCTCTACTTTGTGAGGGTTTTATTATATTACCACTAGTGGTTTTACAGAATTAAAGAACCTCTTTCTGTAAATACATTGTTTTAAAATAAGGTCTTTGTTAATGGACTGATTTCTGTAAATCTGATAGATTCTTATTCTCACTGAAAATGAAGCGAGTGTTTTCCCTTCCATATGGATCCACATGAATATCCATAGTTAGTATATCACAATTACAAAAGACTAACTTTGATTTTAGTATTAGCACCAAACAATTACTTTGAGAATTTAAAATCAAGAATACTTTGCAAACTCAAAGCTGAAATGCTTCTCTGAAAAGTAAGTAATTAAAAAATATTTTCAGCTAAGAAGTATTCACCTTTTTTTGGTGCAGCCCTGGATGATGGGCTGAAGAATTTTTTGACAGTCTGTACTTTCCTTTTAGTCTCATTTGTTTTTTTCTCTTCAAATTTAGAAAAAGTGAGCGATGGTGCCCCTTGACTGCTAGCATATGCAGCTTCTTCCTCGCGCTGTAAACTGTGGATTAAAATATTTGAGTTTACTCAACACAAAGAGCAACTTTATCCTAAAGAGGTAAGGGGATTAGGAGAAATAAAGGGAGATAGAAAATGGACCAGATCCAAATTGTTTGCCAGAATTAGTGTAGGTTATTGATTCATTACTGAATTAATATTGAGGTTAGGAGGTGGATGCTGAAAAACCTCTAAGGATCACCATTAATGAATCTAAAATAGGTACGAATAAAGTGTCATTTCTCTAACCATCGAAAAGAGGTACAGGAGTCATTTAATTAGAAATAAAAATAGAACTGATAGAAGGTCATCAATGTAAATTATTAATTCTGTTTCCCTCTCCACAGTTGCTACCTGACCCAAGTATCTTCAGAATGTTCTATTGTTATTTCAGGTTTGTAGCATCTGCCATAATTTTGCTTCTCAGACAATAATAAAAAAATGAATCAAATTCCCCAGCTTTGTCTACTTGCAGATCACACTAAAAAGTCACTGTTCCAATTGCTCCTAGGGTGATCAGTGAAAGCAGCAGCAATGGATTTTCAGTGGCAGTCTAGTGTGCTAGCAAAAAAATATCAATTTCATTCATTGTGCCAGAGGAAGAGGACACAAGCAACTGACCAAGGAAAGGATGAAACAAAATTAACAGCTATATTTAATGAAACAACTGAATTCTCAGTGTTGCAGGGTCCCAGGCACATTCCAAATGAAACATACCATTGTTGAAAGCCCTGGGAGCCAACAAAAATATTGTAAAATGTGAGAGGAGCAACCATATAAAATTGCTACACAGCCTGCAGGTTGAAAATTCATTCAAAATATATCTACTAATACCTCTGCACAAAGGATTCTACCTAATATATGGAATCTCAGGCTACAAGTGAGTGCAACTGAGTAAACATTTAATGATGTTTAATTTACATTGATGGTGTGGCCAATTTTGTGGTGAAGGATACCATCACCCACAATGATTTTTAAATTTACAAAAAAAGGCTGTACAGTCTCAAGCTGCTTCAACTGTAATTTGCCCTTAAAACTCTGATGTTTTGCAGTAGTGAGGTTAGTTTTTGGTAAACTGCATGGAAAATACCATTGCAATCATGATGAAACTCCAGGCCACATCATCCATGAATTCGATGAAACGTTAAGACTGTATAAAAAAGTTAAATAACACAGGATTGAATTAGAATGAAATATTAAAGATCAACTACTTGGATTTAATAAACCACAACTCTCTGCCAGCAATGAAACTCCCATACTCATTGTTGACCTCGATGGCAAGTTTGATCTTGCCTTCACTGGATTTCATGATCTCCATATGAAGCCATAGCCATTCCGATCCAAAATGGCAAGGCCCAAGACATTGCACAACACAAAGCATTCATCTGAGAGTGGGGCAGAACAACCCCACCCATGAATCAAAAAAAATAACAACAGCTAATTAAGTTATGCCCCCATGTTAAAACATCAAACCTGGCAATATCTTTGCATGATATTAAGGAGCACACAAAATTTAAAAAATACTGAAACAATTAAAAACCTTAAAAATTTAAAATTAAACACCAAATTACTTAAACAGTTAAAACACTTATGAATGCAATTCAAATTTTAAATTTACATAAAATATAAAGATTCAGCCAGGTTCCTTGCAGTTGTGGTGAGGGATTCACTGAACAGTGGCAAGTTCACCAAGCTGCCACCATTTCCCTGCAAGTTCCAGCCTAATAAGTGAATTAGTACAGGTGGAATATTTGCTGAAAAATTTGCACCTGTGTCAATGCACTAGAAATTTTGTGCTGGTGCTGAAAACTTTATATTGCCCTTCATCGATGTTCTTTACATTTGTATTAACAATCCTTAAAAGCTAGCATAAAGAAGGTCCCAGATCCAGTACACTCTAGTTCTGTCCAGCTCAATAATATATTACATGCTCGGGACATACTGACAAATGTCCTTTTTTGAAAGTTGATGACTATCATTCAAGGCTGTTGTTTATTTTAATAAGTGCACATTCTGATAAGAAGGCACCTTAGCTGGCCCGTGCAGAATGCCTTGTTTGACTAAAAACGATCTGCATATATTGACAGTCTGAGAACATGAAAGTTATATTTCCAATTAAACAAAATAATCAAATCATGAGAATTACCGTTCTGCAAGCTCCCAGTCTTCCTGAATTTGTCGCTGTCTAGCTTTACTGTACTCTTCTCTCCAGCACTTGGAACAAAATCCTTGCCAAGCAGGATTACCATAGTAACCACAGCCCTTTTTACAGAGCAGCTCTGATTGGTCCACATGGATTCCTCTACGCTCTGATTTCAAGCTCATTTTTCTATTGGAAGACAAACAAGGTTACAGTAAAGTCAAATTGTGGCCTAAAGCTTAAAAGGAAAATGATCCAGTCATGCATAAAACAGCTACACAAATCTGGCAAAGGGACATCAAATAATTTATACAGATGTCCTCAATTTAAATTAATACTGTGAATTATTTGACTGAAAAGTAATTTTAATATGGACAGTTAGAAAATTAGTTTAATTCAAATCAGGGAAAATTAGTGAAATATTCAAATTACCCTTCTCAATAATAGCTCTCGTAGGCTGGCAACAAAATATTATGCCAGTGATGCATTGCTGCTTCTCACACACCCAACTTTGATATCTGGGTCATCTTTAACATTGATTATCTAACTGATCTGATGGACCATATTTAATTTTATATCTTTAAAATGTCCACTCTATACCAGATACAGCTGTAATGGTGAAGATGTTGAACTATTTTATGTCTACCTCAAGGCATTCTTCACACAAATCTTTCAAATTATTCCCAACAACTTGAAACCAATTATACTTCTTTATATTCATGTAGATACTACAGTGTAAATAGTCTTTAAAGATAATCGGTGATGGAGAAGGTTATTTGGCCCATCTTAATTCGGCACAGGCAGCATGATAGTGTAGCAGTTAACGTGATGCCATTACAGCACCAGCTTTCGGGGTTCAATTCCTGCCACTGTCTGTAAGGAGATTGTACGTTCTCCCTATGTCTGTGTGGGTTTCCTCTGGATATTCCAGTTTCCTCCCACATTACAGGTCAGTTAACATGGTGCTGACTCATTGGGCTGGAAGGGTCTGTTACTGTGCTGTACAAGTATAGTTTTAAAAATAAAGTTTAAGTCACCAATCAAGAGATTTCTTGTAGCTCTCCACCTCCCACCCCTCTACTATTTCAGATCATCTTCAGGGTGGGTAGGTAAAGCCAAATGGAAAAATATCCATGGACATAACTCAGACCTGGACAAGATCAGAAGGCTACAAGATAAATATTTCCCAGTGCCAACTGAAATTCTGGAGAGACAAGAGATTACAGATGCTGGAATCTGGAGCAACAATCTGCTGGAGGGATTCAGGGGGTGGAGCATCATCTGTTGGGGGAAAGGAATTGTCGACTTTCTGGTCAAAACCTTACGCGTCCCCTTCTGAATTGGAATATTTCAAAAGAATCAAAAAATAGTTGTCAACCATTGTTAATGGACTAATATGTTAATAAGACTAAAATATTGTAGTTAAATGCTTGTAGCTCTTATAGAGGTGCTCAAATAAAACTTATAAAATTTCAAATCATTTATTCAAAATTATAGCCAAACTGAGATGCCAACACTAACTGGTATAAATGCACACAAAAAGAGTGATTAAACCAACAGAGGCCTTGAATCCCTTATCTTTTCCATCAGTAAAAAAATAGCTCATATATACTCTTAGGCTTAATCCAGCATTAATGGCTGAACTGATCTTTAGTTTCCTATCCATTTTGACTGAGCAGATTGTGAACTATCGTTACTTAGGACTCTCACCTCGCAGAAGGTTGTAGAGTCAATTCATGCTTCTGAGACAAGTATAAATCATTTGGATTGAAGCTCTATTGCAGTACTAAGGCAATAGTTCACTGTCAGAGGTGCCATCTTTCAAATGGGATTTTAAAGTGGATCTTTATCTGCAATCCTGGGTGGACTTCAAAGATAGCAAGACACAAATTAAGAATAACATTTATTCCCTGGCTGATATTTATCCATCAATCAACAACACTCAGACGGATTATCTGGTCATTTTCTGGTTGTGGGGGCTTTGTGTATTGTAAAATGACAGCTGTGTATCCTACATCGACTGTGCTCCAAACAAAAGCTACATTGACTATTTCTTGCCCAAGGAGTCCAAAGTTGTGAAAGACACTATATATTATCTTTTTAAAAATTGTTCACTGTCTTCACAAACTTCAAGTAATGTTAGTATCAAGGAAAAGGCAAAGCAGAAAATAAACAAGAATTTGAGGAAAGCTCTGACAAAATTTCTCTCTATTAAGGCAGTGGTTATTCATGCCAAAACTGCATGCACTTACTGACTCACACAATTCAATCATATGATACTGATCATATTACTCAACATACTGTAGAAAGCTATACTTAACACATCCAGCAATAACATGTTTCAGAGAGCAGAAACTTTATTTCTCAGTATCTCATAATTCTTTAGATTTATGCAGTATGGCTCCTAATTCTCCCATTGCTTTTCACAATAATTTCTTGTGGGATTCCACCCTAAACATCTTAAATCACAACCCACAAGTATATTTTTATTGAAGGAATATTTAACTCTTCAAGTCTATCCTCAAAATTAAGACATCTAAATTTAATTATCCCCTCTTGATTCTTTCTTCTTCACTTTACTGGATATTTTGATGCGAGCTTTGGGAATCAAAAGTGGATCAAATATTCCAAAGTGAAAAATTTATAACCTTACAAAACTTCATTCTAAATGCAATGGGAGAGGGTGGGAAAAGATATTCTTTAAAAAATTCTTAACTGAATCCAGTTTTACATAATCTGGATATTCAGCCACAAGATAAACTTGAGACTCTGGTTTTACATAATGGCAACAATCTCCAGAAATATTGCAGTGTTAGATGCTCAAGTGACCTGTTCTGAAATTTCTGATAAATTTTTAGTGGAGAATTTGGATAGAAGAATGTTAGCTTTAATAAAATCTTGTTTGCAAACATTTTTAAAAGGAATATATCAACCTGAAGAATGAGTTTGGGGAAGAGACAGTTGAAGAAAATATAACAAACTTGAGCCTTGCAATTCATGCACAAAATTGAGAGACTATAAGTTATTTAACCTGACCTGACAGTTTGGAAAGAGTGCTGGTTTTCACGACAACCTATTTTACTTTCCATTGCAGTCAACTGAGAACATTAGCAATAACATACAAAACTAGACATCAACTTAATCTCATTGGCTATCTGTCCACTATGCTAACTTTGCCCATTTTATATAAATGTGATTTCCTTTCTAAATACTGGGAAATAGTTCTAAGGGACCCCACATTTGAGAAGTTAGCTAAGTGAATTGGATGCTATTTCAGCAAATCTGTGGATGGAGAAAGAATCCCATCCAAAAACAGGTAAACAGTGAAGAAAGCAAGTCATTTTTTCTGGTTTTGAAATTTGTCAGTTACTAGTATGAATCAAGGCTAAAGATGCAAGGATCTTGGGGAACTTTTTATCTCCCAAAGAGTGGTGGGCTTTTGGAACTCTGCCTAAAAAATTAATTGAGACAAGACTTAGTTACTTTTTGTATTCTACAAGGCCATGGATCTGGACTAAGCAAGAAGCAACATCTTCATTGTAAAAAGAGAAGCAGGAAGTTTCCACTTTTCTGGATAAGACCTGCAGTCCAAAAATGTAAATAGGAATTCAGTCACCTGACCACATTGTATTTACATGTAGACCACAGATTAATGTTGACTTCCAACGTAAAAATAGGTTGCTAAAGCTTCATATGATCCAACATTTATTTTAGATCTGACATACACAATACCAGTTTTCTCGGCTCTTATATTTACCAGTGTCAAACATACTTCTAAATTCTACCACAGTACCAACTCGTTCTTGACTAGTTTATCAATGTCAAAGGAAAGACTTAAAACCAACAATTGGGGTCCCCTTGTTTCCATTCATGATAACTATCCAGTTATTCTTTTCTGCAGGAGTAATTCAGTCTCTCTCTCACTGCCAGTCTCATTTCCTTTTTTGGGAAATATCTCTGATTCATATTAAATTCAATTTTATTTAGTATGTTCACTGCCACAGGTTTGGCGCTGTTGCCATAGGCAATCAATTGTAACTTGTTACCATAACCAGATCTTTTGTCCATGTTTGGACCAAAGCTGTAATAAAGTTGCAAAAGCCAAACGAAACATCAGAAGGCAGGCTGTTGACAAATTGTTGATGGACAAACTCACGTCTGGCATAATATAATTCATCTAGCATCTTGTGCCACTCACTGAGCCCGTTTCTATCCCTCTGCTTTCTCCTCATAGTTCATATTGACACCATGAGTTATAAAGTCAGCTAACTTGAATACATAATGTTTTATCTTATTTAAATAATTAATAATGATCATTAATTGCAGAAGACGTAGCAGTGACTCTATGGCACTCCAGTACTAATCTGATGAAGTCCCATTTATCAGCACATTCCTCCTTGCATGTCATAACGTGTTTTTTCACTAACTTTTCTCAAGTTCAATGAAAGGTTATCAACCTGAAATATGCACCCTGTTGATCACTACACAATTTTGTCAGACTTGGAGTATTTCCAACATCTTCTACCTCAGAAGTGCAGATCTGCAATATTTTTGAAACATTCTATCAGCTGATATTCATATATCATAACTGAAATTACATCCTTATCAGTAGCAATTGACTTGGTAGCCGTTGAACAAATCATCAGAAAATATGAAAATATCAGGCAGAGTGGAGTACCACATTTTGTTAAACTAGATACTTTGCAAGTAGAAACAAGTTTCATGACAAACAGAAAGGGAGAAAGCCAAACAATGCTTTACAGAA
>JARFYF010000054.1:19775276-19789603 GCA_030265395.1 Rhina ancylostomus | reverse complement strand
ATAGAATGTATTAAGTTCATCAGGAAGGGATGCGCTGTTGTTGGCTATGCAGCTCAACTTCGTCTTGTAGCCTGTTACAGCATGTAAGCCCTGCCTTAACTGATGGCTGGTCAGGGACTCTATTTTGAGTTGGTATTGCCTCTTGGCATCCCTGATAGCTTTCCGAAGGTCGTACCTTGATTTCTTGTACAGATCAGGATCACCAGATTTGTGTGCAGCTGTCCTCTCCTTCATTAGGGAGTGGATCTCCTGGTTCATCCATGATTTCCTGTTTGGGAGCACCTGTATTGTCTTCTTTGGTACACAGTCCTCCACACACTTGCTGATAAAGGGTTGCCACAGTTGCATTCTGCAGAACTCCAAAACATCCTTTGTACATCAAATGACCATAGGGGCCATGATCTCTTCAGAACTGACTTATGAAGGTTCTTGAAGGGAGGTCAAAACTGGGTTGGAAATTAGTTATTTATTCTGGATCCTTTCCTCCATGCACATGTCCATGAAGGTTTCCAGGAGACAAAGCTATGAGCTGAAAAATCTCTGTGTATTGGAAGATCTGGGTTGGGATCATTCATATAAATTACCCCTCAGTATGATGAAAGGGGTCATTTACATAAGCCAGGACAAGAACACTTTCCTGCATAAGGCTATTATCTAGTGTATTTGGTCTGTCTACTTTATCTTGGAGGTTAACACACATCTACCCATTGCCCAGAAGTGTCCACAAAGGCGAAGCAGCCTAGCATTCAATAAAAGCAGAATAGTCTCAGCAATAAACTCTGCTTCCAAGTAGTACTGTATGCTGCAGAAAAGTCAATGAATACAGCACTGATCTTAAGGTTGTGCAGGGACCCTTAAGGCCAGCCCTAACCTTGAATACTTGGTCCTTACAGCTTCGGTATGGCACAAAACTGGCATAAGTTGACTATCTCATATGGGTATTGAAGCAGAGAAGCCTAGAAGATCCTTAGTTGGACTCTCCTGTCCTTATTTGGCAGCATTTTAAGCAGTAGCGAGGGCACAACTATTCACATCTGTCCTCTCGCACTAAATGAGGGAATAGTAAAATAAACACCCAATGTTCCTACTTGGGTCTGCAAGCCTCTTGTTACACAGAGCACAATTATTTACATTTAGTGGAACTGGGTTAAGCTTAACCTCAATGAAAAGTCTGGTAGGATGAATTGTTCTGACTCTTCTGTTAGGAAATACCAATTCAGTATGGTGGGCTACTAGCATCTTTAGGACCACTGTCCAGCATATGGTAATATCTCAAGTAGCAAGTTTAAGAAAAAGTGGATGGGATAAAGAACAGAAAACCTGGGACAGGTCGGGGTAACAGAAGTGTTTCTCATTACTTATCTATAGTTTAAAATTATTATAATGCTTTGCTTCTTAGCATGCATTCTTACTTTATATCATATTCTGTTGAACCTCTACTGGAATATCGTATTCCATCTTGAATATAATTGAGACCAGACTCCTTGTGCTGAAGTAATTCCAAATAGGGAACATAACCACTTATTCAATAAATACTTCTAATATTTCATGTCTGACTTTCAATTTTAAATTGCAGCCTAATGTTTCTCGGTACAAGATTAACATGTCTCACATTACTCAAATACTAATTGCACATCAGATATAAGTCCCTGCTTTTTCAGGAAGTCTGCCTTCCATCATTTCAGTTCATTCATTTCAATGTTTTCTTCCTTGTTTTTGTTTGCATCAGCAACGTGTCAACATCTTCTGAAAAGGACAGGGACTAGCACTGACAGAAATGAAGAACTTACATTTACACAGAAAGAATTGTATATAGCACCTTTGACAGTAGCATGCTTTTTGGCATGGCTTTCATGGTCTGCCAATGTCTTGTGTCTGTAGGAAGGGGAAGATGTAAGAATGCGTGCACACCATTCCCCTGGTTTAAAGGTGACAGAGAAGAAGTGAAGGTTGTAACTATACCACAGCGAAAAAGTACAGTAATGGTGAGGCTGGAGTTGTCACTCCTTTGTCCTGCCTCTGACAGGTATTCTCAATAAGAGGAAATGCAGGAAGGCTTTAAGTTAAGGAATGTATGCCAAGTGGGAAAGATAAATTAAGAGATATGGAATAAATGAAGAGCTTTTGAGAAGTTGTGAAGGAAGCAGAATAGCCATGGTGCAGTACATTGAGCTGAAGTCAACAATGACCTGAGGGTCTGACGAAAGGCTTATTGTGGATGTGCCGACTTAAGAGGGTGAAGAGTGTGCTAGTCCCTTGGAAGGACAATGCTAAAAAGGGAGAGCTATACACTATATTACCTCAGGTATATAGCTGAGGATCTGGAACTGTTTTTCAGTCCTGGAGATGAGGAAGTTGTTAGTCACTGCCATATCTACTATATAACTGGGAGTGTCATTAAGTGTCACTCACACCCAGGAATCTATTTCTCCCATTATGAATTAGGGCTTGAAAGGTCCACATGACAAAGAAGGCAGCTATTCAGACTACTGTGTTCATGCCAATTGTAGAAAACCTACCCATCCTAATGCCAAGGTCCACAGCCTTAAGATTACAGCTCTTCAAATACATATCCACATACTGCTTAAATGTAAAGAGTGTTTCTAAGGTGATGATCAGAACTATAGGGAGCACTCAAGATAGGCCTAACAACTTTTTTTTTACAATTCTTGCAAAACTTCCCTGCTTTTATATTCTGTGTCTTGGCTGATAAAGGAAAGGATCCTATATGCGGTTTTAACCACCTTCTCTACCAGTTCCAGTACCTTGAAGGAACCATGGGTGATACATTCCAGGGTTCCTTTGTCCCCACACAACTTCTTTCCATTTATTGTACATTCCTCTGCCCTTCTCCTGTCTCCCCAAAAGCATTTTTTTCCTTCTACACTGATCTAGTTTCATGCTTTTTTGCCTATTTTTGGTGCAGATCATGTTTGATTCTGTAAAAATATATGGATTGCCGATGCATGCAGAGATGAAGTGAAAGAGCAAACCTAATTCTTCTCTCATAGGGTTGCCTCTAGTCTGCTGCAAATAAGTGAAGATTGTTTGAATTGTTTTTTTTCTAAAACTGTGCAATACCTTTCAGCTAATACAGCTGCTTACATTGAACATCAAACCTAAGCCAAAAGTTTTATAATAAACAGATCCAGGAACCGTATCTGTCTCCTGTCAGAGTCTTAAAATGCAACAGATGCATTGTCAGTTCTAGGTCTTATGGACCTGAAGTCTATTCTATATAAGAAAGGTCATTCCATTCATCTCATTGAGGCTTCGGGAAGAGTGATACTTTCCTAATGACTAAATTTGTCAACTCATTGACAAGCCATCAACTAACTGTACTATCCAACAACAGTACCAGGAATGAGGTCTTCTATCCCTCTATTAGCAATAGAATTTACAAGTGTTACGTACCAGCAACAATAGAAACACAACAAGCTATGCATAAGTGTTAGAAACTATTTTATTAATAACTACTTGTGATAATAAGTAAAAATGTTAGATATTAAACATAATCCCCAAAACTAATAAACTCAAAGTGTGTGTGTGGCAAATTCCCAAACCCCAAGTCTAGGAGTAGTTCTCAAAGTTCAGTTTAGCAAGTCATCAGGTGAAACTTGAGCAAAGGCTTTTGCAAAACAACCGACTGAAGAGAAAATGTAGAGAGAATGTAGAGAATTTATGAAATCCACATGTTCCACGATGGACCCACATGACACATCAATCTCTGATGATCTCCATTGCTTTGTTCCAAAGTATCTGCCACCCCGAAGGCATTCAATACGTGGCCGTCCACAGAAACTCCTGTTTTCCAGTACAGGTTGACGACAAAGTGGACTCCACTTGATTGCTCCAAAAAATCCATACATGGATTGTAGTGACAGACACAGCTATTGTTCTTCATCCATTGATACAGAGACCAGCAGTCTCTCACTCTCCTTGACTCACTGAGCAAACAGTCAGCACGTTGTTATAATTTTACACACACGCGTGCGCGCGCACACCTTAGAGGAACATTCACCAAATAGCAACCTGACCCGCAACACAAGACTGGAGCATTAGATATGGATTGGGGTCTTTACATTGTGGGAGATATTAAGAAATGATTTGAGGGCAACTCTCAGTAAAGGGATTGAGGATTTTAAATGACAGTAAAGAGAAATAAGGAGGAGAAAATGACAGAGGAGCGAGAGTTCATAAGGTGATTTTTGAGGTGGGAAGCACACCATAAATGTGACTGTCAATGTGGGGACATGGTGGAAGGTATGGCCAGGCAGAAAAGTTCATTTGCAAGGAAAGCATCACCACCAGGTTTCCAAAAAGACCAAGACCACACTTATTATTTGAACCTCAAGGGACCTTCCTTGTGAATGGTCATTTTGAAGAATGTAAGACTAGGACGGTTCTTGGATTGGACAATATGAGCAGCAGCCAGAAGTTTGTGTAACTGATTCCAAGTTCAATAAGTACAACATTATACATTTAACAATGGATGATGGTTGATAAGTAACTCACAGCCTTTGGTCCCAGGAGCCCCTCTGACACAGGTGATGTTTTTCTTCAGTCTGTTCTCCACTATCCTGTCTTCCCATGCAGCCCTCAATGCTAAGTACATCTTTCTTCCACGTGTGTGATTTTAACTCTCATTCCTCAGACCAAGGCCACTCAGTCACTGTCCATATATCGTCTTTAGAAGGGTCCAATTGATCTCATTGGCTCCAGAGGTCAAAAAGGCCAGATTCCATTGAAGACCCAAGGTGAGCACTTCATTATAGTTTGGCCATTATTTCCCATCATTTCTCTCACACAGATCATGCTAGCCCTTCCAACCCTGTCATCCTGCAGACTTCGAATCTTGTGAACATAGCCCCTTGCTGCTGTCAATTTAATGACCACACCATATTGGTCTGACTCATCTTTGTTCACCATCTTCCGAAATAACAAATAGACACAGTGGCAACAGTATTATCTCCATAACTGTAAAACCAAAGATCCTATCAACGCTAATGGAAACAGCAGGATGTGTATGCTTTTCAGATTAGCTACACAATTATTTAATTCTTAACTTAGTTAAGACCTCCATCGTGGCTTATGATTACAATTTTACAACAATTTTCAATTTAAAAAATTAGGAAAGATTTTCCATTACTACAATGGAGATGCACAGCAATCTTAGCTTGCCCACTGGCAAGAGTACACAGGATCAGCAGCTGGTAGGCTGCACTGATTGGGAAGGAGGTTATTGATGAGATTAAGCCGAGCTGGTGCTGGATGATGGTGGTAAAGAGAGTGGGATGGGTTGTTTGGAGTTGTTGCCCTTAGCGAGGCAGTGATGAATATCTTTATAGGCTGATTGGATAAAGACAAAAGGGTGATGGGCAGAACCTGGAGGCTGTTTTAAGATGGAGTAAAGTCTAGGAAGGCAGCAGGAGAGTGGATTGAAAAGCTGCGAGGCCATTTCCCAAGGAGGACGAATAGATGAGCAGGAGAAGGTCAAGAGAAAGAAAGTAACATCTGTAATGTGAAATAGTGGGCGCTGATTCAAAGGATCAGGCAAAATCCATATGTTAATGGATGCAAAGTATGGTTATTAAGAAATTATTTGGATATTTATATTTTGGAGTTGAATGGGGAGTAAAGAAAATATGAAAGAGCCCATTGTTAAATGTAGAATTCCTGCGGTGAGATAACAGTGATGTCAGTAAGGTGGAATTCATAAACTGTTACCGTGATTCAGAGCTCAGTTGGATGGTAAGTGATGTCCAGAAGCAAAAACAAAGAAAACTTGTGAGTAAGACATATTGGATACATATGCAGCATATTTAAATGATCATGAAAAGAGATTTTGACTGATTTAACTGTAGCAGATGTCAGTTTTATAACCTTTACCTAAATAAATAGGCTTATGTTCCATGTGGCTACAATGATCAACCATCTGAGCTTCCTTGCTTGTTGTAGGATGATCAGTTCCCAAATCAGGTTGACTTTTTTAATTTAAGTAGGTTTGAAGTTACCAATTATTACTGTAATTCATATTGTGAGCTGATAGAGTGCAACCTATCCATTTCACAATGATTCAATTGTTCTGTGTATAAAATTTACTTCTCTCGCAAAAAGCTCCAGCACATGCTGATATTCCATTACATACAAGTGTGTTGTTAGACCATTGATTTAAGCTATAAGTCATCAAATAACTTATAAGCAACAAATGTCAGTGAGGTGCAGCAATATTTTTAATGAACTGCTTGTTACAGTATTTAAATACTTTTAAGCATATCAGTATTGAAGGCCCTGAGTAGAACAAAATGTGAAGGACATTGAAAGGTTTGTGGAGCAGTGTTTTCATTTTAATCTGGCATTGAAATAATTAAACACAAGTGGTTTTTAAAAAGGCAGATATAAAGTTGCCAAACCATTTCTTGCTGGGATTGTGGAACAGGGCCCATAATTTCTAGGTTCAGTGTTGGACTGAAATCCTCTGCTCTGCTGCTAGCCAGCACTTTAACACTGCAAACATGTACCGGCAAATAAAGTTGGAGTTATTCTCAAACAGTGACAGAAAAAAGCCTGACCCTGCAAGACCAATCATTGGGTCTTCAAACCATAATCAGTGGTTAGCTCTCTATACCATTCAATGCATCAAGGGTGTCTGTATGTATTCCAATACATTTCAAAAAACAGAATTTCTATAATTGCCTCATTCCCTGAATCTATTTGTCCACCACTAATTTGTTTTGCTTCATCATAAGTGACCACAATGTATTAAATTATCTGTTAATCCAAATTTTGTATTAACTGGTGCAGTTCTATTCTGTGATTTATCTCGCTGTTTGTCTTTTGTCAAAATGTACAGCATATCTACCTCCTAAGCATGTTCTTTGTGAAAGACTTGGGGGTGATTTGCTGATGATTCCAATATCTGCTTCAATGATAGTCTCAGTTCTTATATTCTCAGCTGACTTTGTAAAGAGTTCTGCTTACATAGTTGCCACTGATAACTACAGTGGACATCCAAACCTGTATTGCATCTAACATTTTTTGACTAATTTCCTGTGGACAGTTGAGAAACACAGTAACGACAGCAGTAGCAATTAATTCCAATTAATTTTACTTACAGTGTGGTAACAGGCCCTTCCGGCCCAAAGGGTCCGTGCGTGCCGCCCACTTTAAACCCCAAATTAACCTACCCGTATGTCTTTAGAATGTGGGAGGAAACCCACGCAGACACGGGAGAATGTACAAACTCCCTACACACAGTGACGGGAATCAAACCCTGATCACTGGCGCTGTAATTGCATTGCGCTAACTGCTACGCTACTGTGCCACCCCAAAACTTGATATACCTGATATTTAACAGGAATGTGAGCTAACAAAATTTAATACTAGATATTGGCCCAGTTAACCAAGCGCTTGATCAAAGAGGTAGATTTTAAGAAGTTTCTTAAAGGAGGAAAGTGAGTTAAAGGACCAAAGAGATTCAACAGGGAGTCTCTGAGCTGAAGGGCTGGACAGCTGAAGGCACAACTGCTAACAGTGCCACATTAAAATCAGGGACAATCAAGAGGCCTGCATTGGAGGATATCTCATCAGGTTATACGCAGAGAAGAAATTACAGAGATAGGGAACAGTGAAGCCATTGAGGGATTTGAAAATAATGGAGGAAGGTTTAAAATTGAGCTATTGCTTAACCAGGACCCAGCAGAGGTTAATGAGTTTATGGGTGATAGGTTACCTGGATGTTGTGCATTAGGCCATTGATAGATTTTGAATAATCTCATTTATGGAAGGTAAAGGGAGGCCAACCAGGAATTCATTGGAATAGTCAAGTCTACATGCAACAAAGGAATAAATGATGGCTTCAGCAGCTGATGTCAAAGAGTTGAAAACAGGCCATCATATTGATGAGTTGTAGTCCACTGCTTATCTCAGGGTCATATATAACACCAAGGTTATTAACATTCTCATTCAGTTTCACGCAGGAGTCGGGAAAACAGTCTCAGAAGGATAGAGAGTAAAAAATATAACTTCTACACTGCTGAAAAGTGGTGGAGAAGCCTTGCAGGTGGATAGTGCAGTTAATTTTGTCAAAGGCTCCTGCCTGGTCAAGAAGAAGTGCTGTGAGCTGAACAATCCTATTGTGTATCATTAGTGACTGTGAGTCGAGCTGTTCTTATTAGTATGACAGGAACAGAAACCTAATTCCATTCTGGGAAAGATGCCTTTGGGAGATGTATCAGAATATGAGAGATGATAACATATTCAAGGGGAATAAATTGTACTATATATTATATAACATATTAAAGTTGAAGGGGAAATTGGAAATAGGGCAGTAGTTACAAGAATGAGGTCAAGAGCGATTTTGGAGTACGGTTTGGAGAAGACTAGTACCCGAACAAATAGACTTTAGTGTCAGTTAACAAGGGGACCTGGAAGGGAAATGGTACATACCTGACAGTGCTTTGAAGATCAGCTTTATCATCTGTGTCAGCTCCCACTGTTACCTTACCTCCAGGCAGAAATGCTGGTGAGGGTATAGCATTGAGGATCAATGAGGTTGTTGACTTCCTTTGCTATGGTTATCTTATTCTGAATCCTCAACAATGTTTCCAAACATTATAAAATATGTTACAGAATCTCAGAGCTAAGGATCTCAGCTGAGTGATGTCTTGTCCACAGCACCTTGGAGCAGAGGTGGTCCCTATAGTTGTGGTGCAAGTCAACCAGGAACTTTGGCAGGACCCTGTTGGTAGAGTGCAGCCCAGTGGCACTGTAGGTAGAGCTGCTGTCTCACAGCTCCAGCTGCCCAGTTTCAATTCTGACCTCTGGTGCTGTCTGTGTGGAGTTTACATGTTCTCCCTCTGACTGTGTATGTTTCCTCCCACATCCCAGAGACATGTTGGTTGGTAGTGAATTGGCTACTGTAAATTATCTCCAGGGTAGGTGGATGTTAGGAGAATTAGGGATGGGTGCTGAGGGGATGGTTAATGGACATAGGTGAAAGAAAGGGTTACTGTGAAATTATTGGGGGAATGGGATTGATGGGATTACACTGAGAGCTGGCATTGGCTCGATGGCCCAAATCACCTCATTTTACGTGGTAAGGAAATATGAGAAACATGACAATGGTTTCTGTTCTCCTTCCTGCATGTTCGAAACTCAGAAACTGCTGTTCATGAGCTAGTACACTGCAGACCTTATTGTTCAAAACTGAAAAGAGTCCTCAAATTAATTCAGCAGTGGGATACCCTCAGTGCCAGTTAAAACTTTCCACAGGATAGTATCTTAAAAAGCATTATTCACCAAATACAGTAAAACTATAACACAGGCCATCCCTGGCAAAACTGGGTTCCTCTCTCTCCATTTTCAGAAATTGCTCTTATCAGTCTGATGTGCTTTTGATGCCATTCATTACAATGCTGTGGAGGTACAGTTACCATATCAAGTGATTTTTGTGTATTTTTCAACTTACAGAGAAAAAATCAATTTACAGACATCTGTAAAAATAGAATCCAGGGATGGTCTGTAATCTGCTATCCAACTATTTGGAAATCCTGAGGGTTCGACATCTGGCTCACTAGTAGTGTTTGCCAAACTGTCTTTCCATTTGCCTGGTCCCCAATTCCCATTCAACTCATCAGGTCTGATTACTGAGCTCCTTTTAACATACTGGGGCTCTGCTTCCCTTTAGACTTACTTGGTTTACTGGAAAATGTATTATAAGACTGCATCACATAAAAAATTGAATGAACAGTGTGTAGGGATATCAATTGAAACAACATCCAATAGTCCAGAAAAGCAGCCACTCTTGTACCAAAGTCCTGAGTGTGCCAGATTATTGGGCTTTACTGTAACTTGCTAACAAAGTGAATTTATCGTCTTACTGTCACTTTCAGAATGCTGATCAATTTGATCTAGATATTAAGCTCAGTGGCCCTCTGTCACTTGACATCAGCAAGGGTCAGAAGAACTTCTCTTGAATCTTGATGATGTCTGCAAGACACCTTACATTCCGGAACATTACGTTGCAATGCATTTGAAGTGTGAGAGGTGAATGAGAAGAAAGATTAATAAAAAATAACATAAGAAGGTGGGTATTGATTGTAAGTTTGGGGAATGTCTGCCCTTCCCCATTATTCATAACTTTTCCAGAAGCGGAATCTTTCTATAAATAATCAAATGTCATAACTGTGTTGAATGTTCTGTGTTCTGCACAAACTGTTGCTGTTATGCCCTGTAATTACATAATCATTCTGAAACAAGAGGGTCTCATCACCCGTCCATGAACATGCCGCGTGCACACACAGTTTTGGACTGTGTGTTTGATCTTCTCAACTTGCAAGACTTCTGGGCAACAAAGTTGCATGGCAGTAACAGAGTCTGTATTTAGAAAACAGAAAAACTTCTATCAGAATGCTGTGTACAATTTCTTGGTGTTGATACATTGAGGTTATATTTGCAAACTTATAAGGCAATATTGTATAATTAAGTGGGATATACATACTAATTTGGCAACTGTTCAGATTTTATTCTCATTCACTCTTAAAATTGGAGAGAGCTACTTCAACTCTATATCATACATTTTAATAGACATTGTACACTGAAATATCAAAAAGAGAGAGCTCTTTGAGTGATGCACATATTATTTTAAAAGAGCAACTACAACCAGCAACACTGGTTGATGCGTTTCTGGCTGTTGCTACAATTCCACGAGTGGTTAGTATTTATAGCTGTCTCAAGTTGCAAAAGATTGTAGGCAAAAGCTGAAGAAAATGTTGCTGACTGCAAGGCTTCTGCAAAAAATCATTTGTTCCCAGCTATAGATTAATCAGTAGGTATTCTCCAGCACCACTGTGATTATGAGTAGAATGCATGTGATGAGGCAGGACCAGCTGTTAGGAGCTTACTGAAGTGAATTGGAGGAAAAGGGGAAGGATCTAATCCGAACCTCCTCAAAGAGCACAATGTTTTTCCTTCAATAAAAGTGTCCAGAAATGAAATTTGGAAAGTACTGCAGCCACAAATTCAAATTCAGAGGGCAAGCAATGCATGGGAGCATCAATGTAATGCAGCAATGAACTTTTATGGGCCTGGCTCCTTCCCAGATGGCAACCTTTCACTTTCACTATTATTTGAGGGAAGTTACTGAGGTCCTTATTCAAAGACAGTTATGTTTCATCCTCTCTCTGGAGGCCAGGAGAAGCATCTGCTTTTTCAGGATTGTAGACTTCTCCATGGTACAGGGTGCGATTGAATGCATGCACCTCACTGCACAGAACTGAAAGAGGTTCCACTCCAATATTCAGCTTGTGGGAGGACAGTCAGTGAATTGTGCAGGAATAGAGGAATATGGGCATTCTATAGGTAGGAGGGAATAGCTATGTCAGCCAACATAGTGGGCTGAGGGCCTGTTCTGTGCAGTACTGTTCTATGCAGTACTGTTCTATGTCATTCTTTTTCATTTTCAATCTTTTTATTGAATTTCAAATTAATATACATAACATTAATGATTATAGATATGGTGCAAAGAGATCAGGATAACAGTAACAGTTAATATATATAACTCACAAGGAGTAAAATATATAATCTAGACCTCCCACTCTTGCTAAGTGAACGTGATACAAAAAAAATTTAAAAGAAATTTAATTATATGAAAAGAGAACCCCCAAATCAAAAAAAAACAAACAAAAACAAACCAAAAACTTCAAAAAAAACTGGACTGATACTTCAGTTAAAAAACATTATGTCGTTAGTTCCGCTCCTCTATACTCAAAGGTTATTGAAAGGGGTTCGAGAAAGGTCTGCTTACATCATATGGAAATACTGAATAAATGGGCTCTGAACTTCCTCAAATTTAAGCGAAGGATCAACAGTACCACTCTTAATCTTTTTCCTAAGTTTAAATCTGTTATAGTTTGAGAAAACCATTGAAATGTGGTAGGATGTATAGGGTCCTTCCATTTAAATAGAATGGATCTCTTGGCCATCTATGTCATTAACCAGTATCCTAGGAGCCAAGATAATGCCTTCATTTCTCAGCAGCATACACTGTTAGCTGCATTTGAGAAACGAAGACAAACCAAAGAGTATCTACAGGACAGCAAGGTCTAACTGTTGGCAACGTGGCTGATGACACTCATGTACTGTAGGCCATTGCATGATGAAACAATGCTCTAAACAAGCTCTGCCGTGATTAAAGATTTAGGCACTCGTCATCTAGGTTCCTCTGATCCTGCACACACTTAGAACTGTGCCAGTTAATTTCATCTCTCTCTCTTTGTTCTTCCTGTCAAAGTGCATCACTTCACCTAAGATTAACTTTCATCTGTCACTTACCTACCCATTGTCATCCAATCAATAGTTATCAATTTCCTCAGTGTTTATTCACACATCCAGCCTTCCATCATCCATAAAGTTGGGAAATTTTACTTTGCCCACCCTTGTCCAAGCCATTAGTTTATACATAAAAGTGGTCCCAGGAATGGCACCTGGGAACATTGCCACTTTTCAATCTCCAGTCAAAAGGACAACAAAAATAAACTGTTCTCTGCTTTTATTTGTGCCACCACTGATCCATTAATTCCATTGTCTCAGTTATGCTAACCAACTTATGTTGGGACTTTGAAAGGGAAAGAGAAAGTTGACTGAGAGATCAGGAGTCTCCTCTGCCCAGGCAGTCTGTGTGGTGAACTCATCCTTCCTGGGAACTCAGAGTATGAAACCAGTAACTGTAATCCCAGTTCCACATGATGTTAAGTTTAAGGAGTGCAGGTCAGCTTCAATGGAGGCTAACCACTTACTTGTGATCAAGGAAGCCATTCAATGCTGGCTCCCAGCAGGACAATCCCATCAGTCTGATTCCCACTTCCTTATTTGTCTGTAGCCTTGCAAGTTGTGCTCTCTCACATGTCTATCAACCCTTCCGCGCCACTCACCTATACTACAGGGTAATTTACAGTAGCCACTGAACCCAGAGCACATCTTTGGGATGTGGGAGCAAAGGGGAGAAGCCAGCAGAAACCCACATGATCACAGGTAGAACATGCAAACACTGCACATATAGCAGCTGAGGTCAGGATTGAACCCAGTTATGTTGCACCACTATAATATTTGACCTCTGTTGAACAAGGTAGTTAGCACTGGATGGATGTTGAATTGAGTATGCCATGAGAAACTGGCTTGCAGCCTACAAAGCAACCAGCAAACAAGGATTTACACCAAAAACTGTGTGCAACCATACAAATAAATCAAGGATTACATTTGGTCATGTTCCAATACTATTATGTATTTTACTTGGAGGTATATAGGCAAAATTACTGTATTTTTTAAAAATCACATTCTATGAATACAATTACTGTTACAAAGCAGTTAGGAAAAAGGGATTCATGTTTAATTCAAACTCCCTTTAGGAGATTAGTTACAAATCCTCAGTCATGAAAATGTAACCACACAAAAAAGTCATTTATCTATGGTGACCTCTCTGTTACGAATAAACCTCAAGGGCACATTAACACACATTCAACTGTCGTTTGTTGATACTTTTATAATTAGTAAGGCAATAACTTAGTATTGCTGCCATCAAGAATGGTTACATGCATTCTTCAGACAGTACCATATATTTGTCTCCAAAAATTAGAAAATAGGTTTAACCCACAAAAGGAAGTGGGGGAATATACAAGAATAATAATTACTTTATTTCACATTAATTTGATGGCAACATTGGTATATTACAAAATCTGTTTTAAAAATACCCCACAAAAATACTGATCTAGACATGAGGAAGACAACTGTCTGCTTTTCTGAAAATCAGGAAGGAAGGAATCTTGTTCATCTTTTGGTTATGGTCTCATCGGCTGGAAAACAAAATAGAAATTGTTTTAGAGCTCTTGTGCAAAATGATAAACTGTAAGCTAACTAACATCATTCACTGGTTCCTGAGCACACCAATGTGACACTCAACCACAATCGTAGAAAGCCAAGACAGATTCAACTGTTGTACAATGAAAATTGATATTCCAGCATATTAAGTAAAACCAAATATTAACAGACTTCAGAATAGTAGAGTGTTCTATGGGAAGACTTCTAGCATCTGGGCCAGAACTACTAGATTGCACAACAGTTTTCTCCCCCCTAGGTTGTCAGGCTCCTGAATACCCTGGTAGACAAATGCCACGTCAAAAGCTCTGGTTTGCACAACGGCATGTAAGAACTTTGGCTGCTGCTGAACATGTTTATACAATGAGTACAACACACTGAGCTTGTATTTCTCTTGTCCAACTTGGTTTTGCACTAACTCTGCACTAAATTTGTATTATGTATATACTTTTTTT
>JARFYF010000054.1:19695219-19710999 GCA_030265395.1 Rhina ancylostomus | reverse complement strand
ATTGGAATTAGAGAACTTGTTAAATGTGAGGACAACTTCAGACAGGAAGATGTGGTTGTATAGTGGTATTAATTAGGTCTTTCTGCCGTGAAGTATCAAAGGGCCCTCTGATCATCCTGGTGTGGGATGGAGGTGAAGGGGACTGGACATCCGTGGTGAAATATGGCTGAGGCCAGGAAACTGTTAAAGTGGCAAAGGACAATAGGGATGTCACAGCTGTAAATGGGTAGAATCTGGGCAAGGGGAAAAAGAAGAGATTCAAGAGAGGAAGAAATAAGGGGTGAGAGCAGGTTGAAACAATTTATCCATCAGGACGGTCCAGTCTGTGGATCTTGGGGAAAAGATAGAGGTAGTTTACATGTGGTCCACATGAAAGCTGACATTGCATAAAAGAGCAAGTAGTGACTGACATAAATGAGGTTGGTCGCTGTGGAGCGAAGATCTCTAGAGGAAATTATGTCAGTCTCTCTCTGGGGACAATGCTCAAATGGTGAAGTCACTGAGGAGTGCAAGAGGTATCAGAGAGTTGAGGTTCAGCCCCTGTAATGTAGAGATGAATTTGTCAAATAACATCACCACCTTGTCTGTAGGTTTCACGAGAACATTAGGTCAGGCCCTTAGTTAGTGGAATGCTACAAGTTCAACTCAGAATAGGTTGGAGTGATTGGGATATTTGATCTGAGCATAAGTCTCCATTCTGTTCTCACATTTACCACATTTGGTGTTCAAGATGTGGTCTCCTCTGCCATGGAGAAAACCAAACAAGCAGATTGCAGCTCACAGGCATTCAATCACAATCACGACATTGAGCCTTCAGCTGCCTGTCACTTTAATTCTCTATCCCACTCTGGCCTCTTTGTCTTTGGCCTTACTGCGTTCCAATGAAGTCCAAAATGAACTCGAGAAAGAGCATCTAATTTTCTGATTAGGCACATTACAGCCCTCTTAACATGAAATGCAACAGCTTCTGATAAGCTGCCTTTCCCATTACCTGACATGCTGAGTTTTTCTTGCATTTTGTCACAAGATACTTTCCAAGGTGAAGTAATGCAAATTTTCACTGCTGCATCTGAAAATTAATACAGGACATACCATAATAAATGTCAAACTAACTCAAAATTCAAAATCTGCCAGGAACACTGTAAACACAGGATTATCTTTAAGCAGTACAAATGCTAACAGTGGTGGATTCATTTTGAAAGTTGAGGTGGTGCGAGATAGGGAGCAGAATTTTGAATTGAACTTGCAGCATGTCCCCCTGGGTATTTTCCCACATCATTAATTTAACAAAAAACACTAACAAATTGGTGGAATACAAGCTTACTGGGATCCTGGTGAACAATGGGACTCGGCATGTTTCTTTAACCAGCTGGGTGTAAGAATTGAGAACAAAGATTGAGTGAATTGGCAGTCAAATCAAAAAGAAAAAATATATTGAGGAAAAAAAGATAGAAAAAATAAATAGTGTATTTTTAATTTAAACTAAGACTTAGAAATATTTACCACCTGCAAGAGTGAGACTAGTTTCAAATGTTTGTTTTCTGGACCAGGGAGATTAAGTACTATTTCAGGAAGATTAATTTTATAATTAGAAGGGTACTTACACAATTAAGCATCAACCTTAATTTTCTGTGGTCTAAGTGCAACCATTTCTTGAAATTCAGGAGGAGTCGGATAGTTGGCATTTCTCTGAGTCACTTCATTATTTCAACAATTTGTGATTCGGATATGTTGTAGTATCTTTACCTCAAACTTATTGGATGATTTATGCATCTGCAGCTGCATATCAAACTGGCTTAACATCATAATGATGATAAATTCAATATTATTTTAGGCAATCACTGTATGACCTTTTGTGCGTGTTTCAATGTTTCAATTAACCTCTTTAAAATGTGGCCAATAATCATAGGCAGGAGAATAAAGAACGGCAGGTTACTCAGCATTTGAAACAAAAATAAGTTGGCATTTTCAGTGGACCTTTATGAATACAAAACCCCACACTGAGCCAAGCTGTATCTTCATAGTATTTAAAAATTACTTGTACTCTGTTCTAGGTCATTAAATCTAGTTTGTGTGTTGTGGAAGCATCTCCAAATCAGTGGGTAGCGCTGCAAAGTCAGCTAAAGCACAATATTGTCACGTGGATCTCCATATGTTTCCAGATTATCATAACAAATCTGTTTTTGCTGTCCTCGGATACTTGTGGTCGTAGTTGGCTGATTTTAAACAAAGTTTCTTGATGTGGGAATATAAAAAAAATCCTGATGATTGTAATTCATTTGACAGATTCATAAAAACAGTTGCTTCTCTTTAGCTAACAGATGTGTACAAAGATGGATAAAAATTTCCACACTGTGTTTAGAGAAAAAAGAGATATTGATCCTTCTTCAATTGTACCCCAATTAAACAAATGTCCACCATTCAGTGTCTTTAAACTCAAGCTGCCAGGTTTTGAGAGTGGATAAGGTGTCCTGTGTATTATTCCATTGTGGTAATGTTAAAATTAACGTGTATCTTTATTTTCTATATTATGTTATGTTTACATGTAAAATTGATAAATTCAAACTTTGATTTGAAAACTAAGAGTGTCTAAAATTTTCTTGGAGATTCAAAATTCAGTATCATGGAAACATTCCAAATATTCTTTACCATAAAGTAATCCTTATCTTCATACTATGCTTCACAAAGAGAAGCTCTAAACTACTGCCATTAATGTCAGAACATCTTGCATGTAATTTAAGCTTGACATTAACCAGGGAGCATATGGTGTAACCAATTTTGATTATATGGTGGGCTAAAATACTTGACATCTACATCAATGGGGAATCCTGCAGTTGGTTTCCATTTGGCTCAGAACTATCCAACTTATCTTTCAGACTACAATTCAACAAAATGTTTCTATAAATTCATTACTAAAAAGCAAACAATTAGATGGAAAGCAGTCTTCTGCAATTTTTCCCCATAATGAAAGATAGAGAATGTGCCCTTATCCTGAATGGTAATACTCAAGATATTATTGCAGAAATGGTTAATTTTGTCAGTGCTTGTGCTCCTTCTACAGTGTGAATAAGGCCGTTTCCGGCAGAGTATTCAGGCTATTCTTTAGATGCCACCTATAGCAAATCTCTAGCGCTTCCAGCTTGATGTCTCAACTCCACTTAATGTCTTCTCAAGGCTAGCGTGTAAAAGTAGCATATTAACTGAATTTATGTTTACAGTTCGCATGTTTGTAATCTTATAATTTAAATCTTCTGCAACTCAAGGCTATAAACACTGCATGCTAATGAGAGCTTATCTTGTAATAGATATGAAGAATTTGGTGGAATGCCAACAAATTTTTTTTTTATTTACAGCGTGGTAACAGGCCCTCCCAGCCCAATAAGTCCACACCGCCCATTTTTGTTTTAAACCCCCAAATTAACCTACCCATACGCCTTTGGAATGTGGGAGGAAACCAGAGCACCCGGAGGAAACCCACGCAGACACGGGAGAACATACAAATTCCTTACAGGCAGGGCGGGGAATCGAACCTGGGTCGCTGGCGCTGTAATAGCATCATGCTAACCACTATGCTACCGTGCTGCCCCAATCTTACACAATTTATTAAACAATCTCATTCCAAAGTTTCTGAGCTACCCGAAGACTGGAGAATGGCTAACGCTGTGCTTTTATTTAAGGAGGGTTACAAGGACAAGTCAGGGAACTACAGGCCAGTGAGCTTTAAGTCATTTGTGGGAAAGGCATATGGTAAGCTTGCCTTCATCAGCCGAGGCACCAGTATAGGAGCTGGGATGTCACGTTATAGTCGTACAAATGGTTGGTTAGGTCGCACTTGGGAGTATTCTGTATAGTTCTGGTCGCCATGCTACAGGATGGATGTGATTAAGCCAGGGATGTTGCCTGCACTGGAGGGCTTGAGTAATAAGGAGAGACTGGGACTGTTTTCCCTGGAGTGAAGGAGGCTGAGGTTACAGAGGTTCATAAAATTATGAGGAACATAGATAGAGTAGATGGTACAGTCTTTTTCTCAAGGTAGCAGAGTCTAAAAACTGGAGAGAATAGGTTAAGGGTGAGAGGAGAAAGATTTAAAGGGGACCTGAGGGTCAAGTTTTTCCCACACAGAAGTTGGTGAGTTTATGGAATGATTTGCCAGAGCTGGGCTGAAGGCCCTGTTTCCATGCTATGTAACACTATGAATCTACAGTACCCATTGAATTGATTCCTTCTCATTTTCAACATGTGTTTTATGCAATAGTTGAAAATTTATGTTAAGAGTTTCACAAAAATACTTAAAAGTTTATTTTTTTGGAAGTACATTCAGGGACATAACCTCAGATACATGCAGTGTTTGTTTATCATCAGAAATTATCCTGAACACAGAACCTTGCAATTCTGTATACAAAATGCAAACATTATCTCTTCAATCTCTCATGCTCCAGGAATGTGGTTTCAATGGCTTTCACACTGAAGATGTATCTACAATGTACAATCACAGAGGTTGAGATACTTTGGTTTTTCTATTTGTGAACTGTTAAACTTAATTAAGCTGAACACTACCATTTAATAGCTTACATCTCATTTTGTACAGTATGGAACATACAAAAATCATCTGTACAGTAGACTTGAATCTCAACACTGTCTGAGGGTTTAAGTAGAAAACCAAGAAAGATCAATTCATAGCATATATTGCCTAACAGGAAGTATCTTTCCACTTGATTGTGCTAGGAGTCATCCATTTGGTTTACTTCATCTTCAACAACCATGGCCACCGTCTCCTGCTGCTGAGCTCCAGCTTGCTCCTCTGGGCTTCCTGGCAGGATGCTATTGATAGTTTGCAAAAGCTCTTCAATCTGTTCTTCTGTTAGTCTTTCCTCACTTTCTTCTACCATCTGGAGCATTAGAATATAAAATAATATTTATTAATGGAAATCATTTAATTTTATTCCATTTCAAATAAAGATGACTTCATAGAATGTCAGCTTGTTGTAAAGAATTTTCTGCATGCTTTATTTAAACTTAATTATGGATATTAATTTAATAGGTCAGATTCATAACATGAAAATAATTTATGCAAGCTAAAAATTGTTATTTTCAATAATTTAGATGTGAGGTTTATCAAAATCACTTCTGATATTTCAAAATAACATGGGAGTTAACACAGGCTCTCAGATTATGGTCACTTCTTGTTAAAACTAAAAGTCCTTGATTCTGAGACTACATTACACTACGTAAGTGGTTGAGGTTCCTGTTCCGACAATTTTGAACCTAGACAACAATCCATTCAAAGTACAAGAGATAATGCTTCCATTAAAACAACTGAAGGAACACTTCATGTAGTTGTATTCAGCATTATTATGCAAATATCCCACATTGTAATTGCCAGTTTATATATTCCCCTGTACTATTTTCAGGCATTTCTTGGGCTCCCTTAAAATGGTCTCATTAGCCTTATACATGGAGTGGGTGTAGACTGCAAAAAGAGTATCTGTTTGATTTTTATCTGCCCAAACAGAAGGGTGCGTGAAGGAGCCTGGCAGTGGAACTTGTGCTGAGTTTTAACCTTGGATCAGATGGTCAACAGAGGTTATGGGGCAACATGAGGTTCAAATGTCAAACTTTCTAGATGCCTGTATGGTGCTGCCAGCAGTCTAGAAAACACATAGCACTTATTTCAAAGTTTAACTGAAATTCTTCACAAGTAATTGTCCTCTTTGTATTGAAATCATTTTCAAAAACAACTGACAAATTGAAATCCTATCCTATGGAGATGCAATTTGACTTTTCAGCTGAAAAAAATGATAGGATGACAATATGAATATAAACAGCTTTGTAAAGTCTACCATATTTGAAACATAGCCCAATTTCTTACAAATATCAACAGGCTTTCTGAAACGTGGACTGCAAATATCTGACTACTGAAATCTGTCCCATAATTTTGTTCATCAATTTTGAAAAGCAATTAAGTAATGACTTTGGAAGTTTGTGAGAAACATTGGAGCCAACTAAATGCCACTGATGCTTCCTAGGAAGCAGTGCACACTACACATACTCAGAATCTGACCCTCAGCTGAGTTACAGATCAAACAATATCAAAGTCAGAAGTTTGGGAGAGTCTGAGGTGTTTTAAAAGACAAAACGTTGTTACATTTCAGTATTATGATTAATGCAATTAACATTGATGCTTTTATTTTGAACCAAACATTGGACAAAAAGAAAGGTTTTCATTATTGAGAAAATTGTTGAACAAATTATTTTTCAAAGGACACTGTGACTTAGCTCGTTTTTTTTATTTGTATGATTTATGACTGGGTTTTCAGGATGAGTTATTCTGTAAGATTCTGAAACTTCTTTACCTCTGATTAACGTCATCTTCCCTACTTTTTAATTTGTTGCCAACTATTTCTTTAGCCCTGATTTTCTGTAGTTTTAAAGATGACTGAGGCAAAAATATGTCTAAAATATAATAACTACAAGTACAATGAAGAATGCTAATCACAAGATTTTAAGATATTAAAAGCTGACCCTTTGCGAAATTCTAACATGGGTTTAAGGGAAAGACTTTTTGGTACTTTTTTGATTTATGCAAAGCCAAAATATCTTGAACAGCAAAGTGACATGAGAGGGGATTTGCAGTTACATTGGCAGTGAGATGATAAAATATAAGAGGATTGTACCATGAGAAGAGGTGAATGGCATTGGCCTATTCTCACTGGAACTTAGAAGAATGAGGTCCTGAGAGAGATTGACAGTATAAATGCTGAAAGGCATTTCCTCTGGCAGGATAGTCAAGTGGCAGTGTCTCAGGGTAAGCTGTTGACCATTTAAGAGTGAGTGAAGTAGTTTTTTTTAAATGGAGAATTTCAAAATTCAGAGTTCCTTGCCCAAGAGGGTCATGGATGTTCTGCTGTTTAATATATCTAAAGTCAAGAATGAAATTATTGGACATTTTAAGGAGTTTAAGAAAGGGGAAATTGGGAAGAAAGGATCAGACGAATCTCACTGAATAGCAGCAGAGTAAGTTTGAGAAGTCTGGTTTCTACATATCATGTTCCTATGAAAACCTGCAAAAAGCTTAGAGATGAGGGAAGAGAAAAGAAATTCAAATCAGGTGGTTGAAGGTCTGGTAAATACAGTCAGGTAGCATGAGTAAATGCCATTACTGAAAGAGGAGGAAGACAGGGTAAGAGCAGAGACAAGGGATGCAATGAAATGTCTTGGCACTCACTGTGAGTGGAAAACTCATGAAGGATTCAGAATTTTAGGAACTTCTGTGCAAAATAGGAAGTTGGAAAGAAATCGGATAATGGGATGGTGTGGAAGAGGTAATGATCTAGGTAACCAGAGAAGCTGAATGCAGTCAGGGAAGGGAAGAGAAGAATGGGAGGTAAATTTGTGAAAGGTAAAGGTTGGATGGGAATAAATACAGATATTCCCTAAACCAAGCCAATAGAGGAAGAATTCAAATTGCAAGCAAGAGCTGGAATGGAGCAAAGAACGCTCCAGATTTTCTGTCAAGGAAAACCAGAGCTGAGATCCACCCAGGTTTACATTACATCATGTACATATGGTCTGGAGGAAATAACTAGAATTAAATAAGGTGTTTAAGCTGAAAACAGTGCAAGCATTTGCAGATGGGAGTGAATGAGTCCAGCTCAGTCAATTCATTAAGTCATTAGAAAGGGAGGGGTTAGGATGCAGAGGGCTATTGGGCAGAAGAGTCATGACAAAGAATATGCCAGAACAGTCTCAGATGTCAGTGAGTTCAGGTTAGTTAGGGGGAAGAGTACAATGTAACAGGCGCAGATAGCAACAATTGGTATTCCAGAGAAATCATGATTGAGCATTTGGTGGGAGGAAGAAGTATCAGTAGGCTATATGGGGGGTGAGGACTATGAGACTGGAAGCAGTGGGGAACAAACGAAAATGGTAATAAATATATCGCTTTTGTGTTCAGGAATGTCAGCCTGTTCTACAGGGAAAACCAGAATCAGGCAGTTGCCACTTCGACTCAGACAGTTCCTCAGTCATTTGACAAAGCACTCATTTTTCAACAAATACCATAATGAAACCAGAGATGGAACTAAAAATATTGGAGGGAAACTGCGTAGTAGATCTTAGTAAAGAGATCAAAGGAAGAGAATGAGCAGGATACTGGAGAAAAATGGAAAGGGATCAAATTTACAGATGGATCCTCTTGGCAAATTCAGCAGCGTGTCAACTTCGGAGTACGGTGAGAGGATGAGGATGGAGTGGGTGGATGAATTTAAGACGCCCGATGAGGAGTGATCGTTCAGAGTCAGTGACTATTTGGGTAGATGCCTGTTTTAGTGCAGGACATTCTGAGAAATTATATGAAAGGGGAAGATACAAGTTGATAACTGAGTCAACAGGATTGTCAGGAGGGTGATGGAAAGTGGTTTTAAGAAATTGACAGAAATCCAAAGTTGTATAAACCACATGTAAAGTCGACATTTCTTGGAGAAATTTATGGTGGCCTGAAGAATTATGTGGAAAGAGGGACTAGGACATCCATGGTCTAAGCAAGCTGATAAAGCTGAAAACAGATGTTAGGAGCATATGTGAAATGCACATGAGCAATGGAGGCTGGCTGCAAAACAAAAATGAATGGATTGAATATCACAATATGATTTTTAGTTTATTGAAAATGGGTCTGTGTGGAATGTATTCAAACTCAAAGCAGGTGCTGGGAAAGAAAATGTGGCTGTAAAAGTAGGTCTTGGCAAATGGACACGGGGGGAAAAGAATAACATTGATGATCATAGGATAAAATAGAGATCATGAAAATCAGGAAGAAGTTAGAGACATAATTTCTAGGAGGGTAACACTGTTGAAAGGGAGAGATAAAAGGATAGAAAGAAGAAAAATGATAAATGCTGGAACTAATTTAAAGGTCCATCAGTATGTGTAAAATGAAAAGATGGGGTTTTCATTATAAACTTCCCTTTTGAAACTGAAAAACAAGCAAATGTTTAAGAAGGGCAACATGAAGAGAACAAACACAAGATATACGGTTCTGTGACAGAGAACTTCAGAAATTGTTGGACGTGTGGGGGATGGATGGAGAGAGAAAAGATTAGAGAACTGAATGACAAATCTTAGCATAACGCTATTACAGCACCAGCGATCCGGGTTCAATTCCCGCCGCTGTCTGTAGGGAGTTTGTTCATTCTCTCCAGTGACATGGGTTCCTCTGGGTGCTCCAATTTCCTCCACATTCCAAAGACATACAGGTTAGGAGCTGTGGGCATGCTATGTTGGTGCCGGAAGAGTGGCGACACTTATGGGCTGCCCCCAGCAGAGTCTCAGTAATGCAAAAAGACACATTTCACTGTGTGTTTCAATGTACACGTGACTAATAAATATCTTTTAAAAAAGCTGTGTTCAATAAGATCCCAAGGGGTTTTGACAGGATGGATTTGCAGAGAATGTTTCCTCTTGTGAGAGAATGTATAACTAGGGTTTACTGACTAAAAATAAGGTATTGTCCATTTAAAGCACAGCTGAGGTGAGTTGTTTTCTCTGGCAGAGAATTGTGAATTTTGGAAGCAAAGTGGAAGCACAGTCTTTGAACATTTTCAAGGTGGGGCAACTAGATTCTTGATAAGAAAGGGGGTGATAAATTGCCATGAGTAAGTGGAAATAGGCAGTTGAAGTTACAGACAGATCAGCCATGAATTTACTAGACAGCATGGGAGGTTGAGTGGCCTATTCCTGCTCCCAATTCTTATGTAAAATACTGAACCATCCAGATTTTTGTGACTCAAGAATTCATTACGTAGTTCATTTATTCATGAATTCACTGGATTTGTGTTTGACTTTTGGCAGCCAATGGTGTGCTTTACGAGGCTGATACAACTTTGTACTTTTCCAATCCTTTGATGAAATGAGACTTACCAACTGTATCTCCACCGCAGTCAATGGTCTATGATTCAACAGCTGAAGCTTTTCTGCCCTGAAGGATGGACAATAAAAATCAACATCATGATAGAATTTGCTCAGAGTTTCAATAATTCAAACACTTCAATATTTAAATATAAATACCATAAACTGAAGACTTAGTATATTTTGCAAAGCAGATTCCTCAAAAGTGCTTTGCAGGCAAATAGCTAGGGCATAAGTGGTTACTGATGAAATCATAATTATGGTCAATATTCACATGAACATGCTTTAACTTGTTTTAATATTTATAGATGTACTTCCTCTCGAAAGCTGGATGAAATTATGAACAATACCCCATATATATCTTTACAAGAAATATATTTTATCTTTGAAATTATTTTGTTAAAAAGGGCAGGAGTATTCAAGAACCAAAGGATATTTTGCACTCTGTTTATGTAGAGAAATTTAGGGTGGGAAAAAAGTCACAACAATGTGGCTAATTACTCAGGTATGTCCTGTTCACAAAAACCAGGACAAAACTAATCTCATGGAAATTATGTGAAAAATAAGTAATTAAATCAACACAAAATGTATTTCTTTTCAACTTGCGTTTCTTGACACATGCATAGATGATAGCTTCATTTTATGGAAAACCATAATACAGGCCACTTTCTGGGTGAACAACGCCTCTGTAACATGGGGATCGCCTGTATTTTGGATAATTCAGAGGATACAGTGGAAGAATCTGTGTCTCAGCACTGCAAGAGCCACAGCTGAATCACACTAATTAAGAGTTAATAGCAGTAACAGACAACATGAAATTTAAATCCTCCATATTGTTCAGCTGCTGCAATTTTCAACTGCAAGTCATCAGAATCCAGTAATTCCCGTCTAAACCCTTGGGGTGTTGATGTTGTTAAATAATTTTCAGCATATCTTGTAGCTTTGCTGTGATTTAAATGATTGTTATAACCGAATCATTATTAAATTGCTGACAAAATTTACAGAACTAGTTTGCCTATCTTTACTATTATCAAGGAACAATAAAGAGAGCATATAATTGAAGTACTGGAGGCAAGACATTCATCATGAGTAAAGACCCTCCAAATTCAGCTGGCAAATGACGTGCTGATTAAAGCATGTACCCCATGTGGTAGTTCTTACTCAGACATAACCACAACAAATTCTTAGTGCCTTTCGGAAAATTATCTTCACTCCTTATTTCTACCACTTGAACAGTTCTTTTAGAGGTTTGTTACATTGTCAACATTCCAGTTATTATTTCTGGTATCTTAATTAACATTTTCTTTCCTCATGGTCCATGAACTAAATCTGCATATGTACACATAAACTTTATAGCTATCTACAATGTATTATAGCAACATATATGCAAGGACCAGTGCAGTATTAAATAGGGAGTGCAATAGAAATTGCACACCAATAGACTCCATGTTTTCTGTTCACATATGACAACCCTCTGCATTTCCTTCATTGCATATATCATGATCCATATTTCAGCGTGGCACACCTTCAGAATGTCATACTTGCATTTTTCAAGGGCCAAAGATCAACTCACTGTAATGTAAGCAAGTTCCAAAATCACCGAACGGTGATAAACAGGGTTCACCTGCACAAAGGGGACATTACTCACAGGATCACATTCGGCTTAAAGGACCTCATAACTTATTTTCAATTTCCATTACGATATACTGTCCTAACTTAAATAAAGTACTTAATGAAGACTGAGATATAAACTTATGATTAAAGCAGCATTTTTCAAACTATTCTTATTTTAAAATATTTTAAATTTTGGAATATTTATTCAAGTAAATTACAATATATGTATGGAAAATTAGATTTACTACTTTGGGCCAGATAATTTACTAAAGTAGAATCTTGCTTAGTGTGTCATTAAAAACTCATTTAGACTCCATGTAATGGAACACAAGATTTTTTGGGTATTTCACTTCAGGGCTAGTTTATGAAAAGTTTAAAGGAAATTGTAAGGAAATTTTTTTCCAGTCCCTAGTTTCACAGGAGCTCAGGGAGCCTGTCAAAAAGCATTTGTCAGAGAATGAAGTTGCTAAGTGAGAAGTGGAAATAATTATTATTGATTTGGAAGAACACCAAAACCAGCAGTTAACTGATGATGTGAAACAACCCAAGAAAGCAGCACACCCTACCTGCTTTTATGCCGCCACCAAGAACTCGCATAATTAACCCCTGCACAATGACTGGAAACTATGATTCAATTGTTTTTTTTCCAATTCTCTGAACTCAGGCAACAAGTTGCAGACCTAATAATTTTGAGCCACGCACTTAGAAATAAATACATTAGCATTTATCTCATGTCCTTCAGTGCTCACTTTGCTTCTCAAATGTTTTTGATGAATTCAGTTTTGTCTAATTCAAGCCATTGACAGTGATGGAAAATCTAGGAAAAACAGTAATAACAACATCCCAGACAGATGCCCCACCAAGCTGAAGAAGCAATTGGAAGAAAGTACATAGATATAAGAAATAGGAGGAGTAGATCATCTGGCCCTTCGAGCCAGCTTGGCCATTCACATCTGATCTTCTACCTCAGCACCAGTTTCCAGCAGTATCTCTACATTCCTCGATTTGCTTCACATCCAGAAGTCGATCAATCTATATTTTGAATGGAGTCAAAGAGAGGCTTAACAGGGACATCAGGGGCAATTTCTTCATGCAAAGGGTGGTGCGTATTTGGAAAGAGCTGCCAGAAACAGTGGTTGAAGTGGGCACAATAACAACATTTAAAAGCCATCTAGAAAAGTGCATAGATAGGAGAGGTTTAGAGGGCTATGGGCCATACGTGGGCAGATAGGACTAGCTCACTAGGCAACACAGTCTGCACGGACGAGTTGGGCTGAAGGGTCTGCTTTTGTGCTGTATGACTCTGACTCAGTGACTGAGCCTCCACAGCCCTCCAGGGTGGAGAGTGCTAAAGGGTTGCCACCTTCTGAGTGTAGGAGGTTTTACTCATCTCAGTCCTAAACCATTCTCAAACTGTGCCCCCTGTCCTAAGTCTCTCAGTTTAGTGAAACATCCACCTTGCATCTAGCTGTCGAGTCCTTTAAACATTTTCCAAGTTTTGATGAGATCTCTCCTCATTCTTCTAAACGCTGCAGAACAGAGCCCCAATTTACGCACTCTTTCATTATGGTAAACCTGTCATTCCTGGAACCAGTCTAGTGTATGTTCACTCCCTCTTTGGCAGGTACATTTTTTTTTAGGTGAGGAGACCAAAATCATACAGAGTACTCCATGTGCAATCTCACCAAGGCATTACACAATCGCATTAAGATTTCCTTACTTTTGCTATCAAACCTTCTTGCTATAAAGGCTAACATCACTTACCCTCTGAATCAAAGGCCTTCAGTGATTTGCATACGAGCACAACCAGGTCCCTTTGAACACCAACACACTCTAATCTCTCAGCATTTAAAAAATACACAGCTTTTCTGTTATCTTCACCAAAGTAGATGACCTCATTATTTTCCACATCATTTCATTTGCTAAGTTCTCATCCACTCACACAGCTTGTCCATATATCCCTGAGGCCTCTTAACATCATTCCCCATACTCACAATTGCACCTGATTTAGTATCATCAGCAATGTTGGAAATGTGACATTTCATCCCCTCAGTGAAATCATTGACACAGATTGTGAACAGCTGGGGCCCCAGCACTGATTCTTGCAATACTCCACCAATCATAGGCCCCCAACCCTAGGATCCTTTTTATTCCTTCTCTTTTTCTATCTGATAAGTAATGCTTTATCCAAGTCAGTACAATACCATAAATTCTATCTGCTCCACCCATGTTAACCATCATGTGTGGGACTTCATGAAAGCCTTTCAGAAATCCAAATACACCACATCCACTGTCTATTCTACTTATCACACCCATATCAACTCCAGTAGATTAGTCAAACGTTATTTAACTTTCACAAATTCATATTGACTCTGTTCAACCCTATTATTCTTTAAGATATTCCATCACTGCATCTTTTATTATAAATTCCAGCATATTCCCTACCACTGACCCTAGGCTAATAGACCACATAATTAAAGATTCCACCCACCCAGACATTCTCTCTTCTCCCCCCCTCCCATTGGGCAAAAGATACAAAAGCCTGAAAGCACATACCACCAGACTCAAGGACAGCTTCTATCCCGCTGTTAAAAGACAATTGAATGGTCTCCTGGTATAAGATAGATTCTTGACCTCACAATCTACCTCGTTATGGCCTTGCACCTTACTGTCTGCCTGTACTGGACTTACTCTGTAACTGTAACACTTTATCCTGCATTCTGTTATTGTTTTTCTCAATGTACTACCTCAATGCACTGTTGCAACAAAATGATTAGGGATGGCATGGAAAACAAAGTTTTTCATTGTATCTCAGCACATGTGACAATAATAAACCAATTTACCAATTTATGGGCAGGCAGTTAACAGTTTTCTCTCTCCTCCTCTATTAACTTGTGGAATAATATTTGCTGCTCTCCAATCTGCAGGAACAATTCTAGAATTTATAGACCCTGGAAAATGGCAATCACAGCATCCATTATCTTTCAGGCCATCTCTTTTAAAACTCTGGAATGCAGATCATCATGTCCTTAACACATATCAGCTTTCAAGCTCACCAACTTCTTCAGTGTTACTTATTGACATAGTTTGTTCCTTCAGTTCCTCATTCTTGCTTCTTAAATATACAGAACATGGAAGAGTACAGCACAGGAACAGGCCCGACCATGATGCCAATCTAAATTAATCCCATCTTCCTGCACATGGTCTATATCCCTCCATTCCCTGCTTATTCATATGTCTGTCTAAATGTGTCTTAAATGTTGCTGTTGTATCTGCTTCCATCACTTCCCGTGGCAGCATGTTACAGGCACCTGCCACTCTCTGGGTAAAAAAATTGCTTTGTAAATCTCCTTTAAACTTTCCCCCACTCACCTTAAAGCTATGCCCTTTAGATTTGACATTCCACCCTGGGAAGAAGACTCTAACTGTCTACCCTACCTATGCCTCTCATAATTTTATGAACTTCTATCAGGTCACCGCTCAGCTTCCAATGCTCCAGAGAAAACAATCCAAGTTTGTCCAACCTCTCCAAATAGCTAACAGTCTCTAATCCAGACAACATCCTGGTGAGTCTCTTAGAGTCATACATCACAGAAACAGGCCCTTCGGCCCAACTAGTCCATGCTGACCAAGATACCTACTAAGCTAGTCCCATTTGGCCCATATCCCTCTTAACTCTCCTATCCACGTTTTTGCCCAAGTACCTTTTAAATGTTGTTAATGTAGCTGCCTCAATCACTTCCTCTGACAGTTCATCCCATATTCTGAACTCTCTGGGTGAAAAAGTTGCCCCTCAGTTTCCTATTAAATCTTTCCCCATCTCACCTTAAACATATGACCTCTAGATCTTGATTCCCCAACACTGGGAAAAAGACTGTGGGTATTCACCTTATCTATGCCCGTCATCATTTATACATGTCTATGAGATCCCTTCTCATTCTCCTACACTCCAATGAAGTAAGTCCCAACCTGTTCAACCTGTCTCCATAACTCAGTCCCTTGAGTCCCTGCAATATCCTGATAAATTTCCTCTGCACTCTTTCCAGCTTTCCTATAGCAGGGTGACCAAAACCGAATACAATATTCTAAACATGGCCTCACTAACATCTTATACAACTGCAACTTAACATCCCAACCTCTATACTCAGTGCTCTGACTGATGAAGTCCAGCATGCCAAAAGCCTTCTTCACCACCCTGTCTATCTGCAACGCCACTTTTAGGGGACCATGTACTTGTACTCATAGGCCCCTCTGTTTTTTAAC
>JARFYF010000054.1:19641791-19653169 GCA_030265395.1 Rhina ancylostomus | reverse complement strand
TATCCTGCTCTAAGATCTCTCTAACCCTTCCCTCCCACATAGCCCCCTATTTTTCTACCAGCCATGCATCTGTCTAAGAGTCTCTTAAATGTCCCTAATGTATCTGCCCCCATAACCTCTGCTGGCAGTGCATTTATGCACCCACCACTGTGTGAAAAACTTACCCCTTATACCTTCCTCCAATCATCTTAAAATTATGTCCCCTTGAGAAAAAGTCTGATTGTCCACTCAATCTATGCCTCTGATCATCTTGTACACCTCTATCAAGTCACCTCTCATCCTTCTTCTCTGCAAAGAGAAAAGCCCTAGCCCGCTCAACCTATCCTCATAAGATGTGCTCTCCAATCCAGGCAACATCCTGGTAAATCTCCTCTGCACCCCCGCTAAAGCTTCCACATCCTTTCTATGAGGCGACCAGAACTGAACACAATACTCCAAAAGACCAAGTTTTATGTCTGCATTCAACTTGATAGATGAACCAATAAGTAACATTCAATGACTATTTCAAAGTTCGCAAACTGGGCAGATTCACATTGCTGAACAAGAGAATGACTTAGATGAAAAATACAATTAAAATAAGAAAGGAATGTTCAATATTTTTAAATTTCACATTTATGTACTATGCATTTCAATACTTGTGTGACGATGAGAAAACTATTTGGCTTACTCCATGCAATTGATATAAAATTGCTGAACTTACCGAAATTGCATATAAGTTATATAGAGGCTTCGAAAGGATTGGATCTCTTTGGTCATCTGCAGTTACATCTTCATTTGTGTGGTTTTCACAATCTCCATTACTAACACAACTTCCAAATCCATTCTGCTGCTTGTTGTGACACACTCCATTGACTAAAATCAATTCTGTATTCTGTGTTGTAACAACCTCTGACATTATTCCCTCATTGTCCCCTCCAGAGCAGTTTGCCTTATCAGTATCATCTATTATTTGGTCCAAGTGAGCATTTCTGACATTCTTTATCTCCAATATTTGATCCATATTACAGTTATTCTCTTTGCTGCCATCCAGATTTTCTTTACTGTTTGAAAGTTTGTTCTTCCCAAGTTGCGGTAAGCGTAGTCGACCTCTGTTTTTTCCTTGTTTCGGACTGTTTGTAGGGCTGTTGTTTTTGCTTGATGAATTATTCTGATTTTTTCTTCCTGAAGGTGGAGATGCTGAAGTTGAAGACAAAAACTGAAGTTAAGCATTCACTCTGCAACCAGAAAGTTTGTCTAGTTCATCAAGAGCTCCAACTAGGAAAATAAATACAACTTGCTGTAATTGCAAGGCTAGATGAAGTTTTCTTTTAAACAGATCTGACAATTGATTTCTGCAGTAACTCTCAGTTTCATTTGCATCTAATTAATAGATGTTTGTTTCTTGCAGTCTGCCCCCCAAATCACTACGCAAAAAGATGTATTTCACTGTGTGTTTCGATGTACATCTTAAATCAAGAAACATGCAATTACAAACCGAATTAAATTTTAAGCAAGCATGAATATAACAAAATCAAACCATACAATAAATAACAAACATCAAGTACCTTTCAAGTTTAACATGCCCATGTTTATACCAGATTGTACTCCAAGACAGTCACCAGTTAACGATTCCTGGGTATTCTTCAAATCTGATTTAGTCAGTTCCAGTCGTGCAGTCTGCATTGAATCACGAGGTACCAAAAAAGCACCAGGGTCAAAACCTTCCCTGGGGAATTTAACAATCTTCTGTGATTTAATCCAGCGGCCATTTACAAACTGGAATCTTTTCAAGTGAATTATCTGTAAATAAAGAAAATGCATATTATACAGTTAGTTTATAACTTTATACTTCTTTTGTGAATCCTTTTGGACCAGCAAAGAAGTTAAATTTCTTCTTGTTTATCAAATTTAATACACTAAGTTATCAACTTGCATTTACTGTGAAATCCTATTACTGTGAAATCCTATTAATGATAATCTTGAGTAAGCAATGTCTTTTCCAGCATTCAGAACAACATCATCTTGTGTGCATCATTCAGCAAAATGACAATGCAAAGTAAAATTACATTACAAAAATCAAAGGCTTTGAACAAAATTACTTTTCATCTTTAAATATGGAGGAGTGAATATTATTTAAGTCTGGTAGCACTTAATAAAATCAAGAGCCTTTATTCTCAGTACCAAGATTGGTGGAAGCCTCCAGAGATCAAGCTTCTTTGTTGCCAGGCGATGGGTCTTGCATTTGGAACAATAATACAGCTCATCCTCCCCCAATTCCTCCTCACTAGTGAAACCCCGGAGGCAGCTGTCCAAATTAATAGGCTCTGCTTGTGCTCGTCGACTCTGCTCGACACTTTCATGCTCCTCACATATCTGGCAATTTAAGACAATTAAAATGCATGATTAATCTTAGCCTCCACACAATAACACTGGGCTGTATGGCTGCCTATTTGAATGTTGTGTTAACATATGCAGTTACAGTGTGCAGATGTTAGACTATTGGAATGGCCAAAAAAAATTAAGAAAATATGAAATAACAACTTTTACCCAACTTGTAAAATTGCTACAGATTGAGTACAATACTTACCCTCTCTTGTGACGTCTGATATCGAAGGTGTAAAGCAGTTGGATCCCAGTCAATGGCTATGTAAGCATTCCCAACACAAGCTCTTTCATCAGAACATTCGATCTTGCACCCCCTGCAAAATCTGCAGCATGACAGAAGTACAAGCATGGCTCAGATGAAGGAATATACGACTTGTATTGCTTTGTTAAAAGATTAATGTAAATCAGGAGCAAGAATTTTAAATGTCTTCTGCATTTTTTTCATTTTAATCAAAGTACTTCATATTTCTTTAAAAATAAAAGGTTTTGTTTTCCATTTTTATTATTTTATCTCTTGTATGGCAGGCTGATAGCTGTAAGCAATTCACCAATCTTGCTTTAAAGCAAACTTTGGAGTGTATCAAATTTCTTCTGCAGTCAGCATGGATCCTGCTTCTCATTGCTGATGGAACAATGACTACTTCAAGTTGACAATTTAGCAACTCTCATACAAGGCCAGGAATACCAACCATATTCTCTGGTTTGTGAAAGTGTATAGCTAATCGACTGAATACTAGGCAATGACTTTAACACTACAATCTTTTTATCAATTATCACAAACTCTTGATAAGCTTGCAAAACTTTAAATAGTTCTTAATCTTACCTGTACCATGAACACCATGAACAGGAATTTCCATCTTTATGAACAACTCGAAGAGTGAATGGATACTGATAGCCCATACTGTCATCACTAGAACATAGATACATAATATTAATCTTTAAAGAAAGATGAAGCAGATTGAAAAAATTTTAAAATTTACAGCATAAACTTGAAAAATCAACGGAGAAGAATTTCAAAAGATATGTCGGCAATGCTCAATTAAAAAAAATCTGAGAGAGAAAAAACCCAATATCTGTGACCAAACTTAAAATGGAGCTGATTATGTAGGAGACAACAAAGAATAGTTTACCTAAACAGAAACCATGAACACATTACAGATGAAATAAACTTGCATTTATTTATGAACTCAAACATCGTTAGCCCCAAGTGTTCTAAGCCAATTAAAACAGGCAAAGCTTATCTTGACAATATGGGTAACAGCTTGAAATCAGTGCAGGATGAAAAGGCAGAAAATTTATAGCCAATTCTCTAGATAAAAATGTTGTCAATAACCTGGGAAGATATGGTTGTCAATTCAGATATCCCAAATCTAGGACAGCAATAATTGACCAGATAAAGTGCTTTTCTTCCAACATTCAATGAGGAAATCAGGAATACGTGGACCAGAACAGGAAAATTTATAATTATAGCACTTATTCCAGATTAGATTGTGTGTTCATGTGTTTGAAGTTAGCTTGAAGGCACACCCTTTGATTCCAAAGGAAGAGTCAACTTTGACAATGAGGAGTTCAATCGGATAGATTTTCCTGTTTACTGCTAAGATATAGTGATCTTGCCGAATATCATCATGGTGATATCACTATGAAAATCAATATAAATGACATTGAAATTAGCAGAGGTCCAATTCTGATTTCTCTGATGGATAAAATACCAACTGGCTCCTCATTTTTCAAGCCATTCAGAAGGCACCTGTATGGAATAGCAATTCTAAGGACAGACCAGAAAGTTAGATGGCAGGCAAAATTCTAAATTTGGGAAATCATCCCAAAAAAGAGAAATCTTCTGAAGGTGAACAACGAAATGCAATCAAAACTACATTGCATCTGACTAGAACACTGAGCTTGGGCCACAAAATGTCAAGTTTATTGTAAAAATCATAAAACAGCAGGAATGATAGGAAAACAGCTCGCCTGCTTGGTGGTACACAGAAACGTGGTATTGATAAGCACACAGCATATTGATAACACACATGCTTAGGCTTGTGGGCATATAGAATTGTGCTAATCTTTATATGAACAATAATATACTACATTTTGTAAAAATGTGCTAAATCAAATTATTACAAGCTACCTACAATATCATAAATTAACATTTCACAACACAGACCAATTACAAGGGGATGAAGGCACTAAGGGTTTACCTATTGACCCAAATATACCTTTCTGAAAATATTCAAGGAAATTGGTTTTCACAAGTTTCATCAGGGATAGAGACAACATTGTGAAGTAAAAACTAAATCAGCTAATAAGAGACGGTACAACCAGTAAAGAACAAAAAAAAAAATCATGAAAATATGTGCACCTCAGATTCAATTTTAAGATTATTATTTCATTACTCGGTAATAATGTGACGTTTTAGTTATATTGTAATTTATTTGTATTAATTACCTTTCAAGTCTGGCATTTACAATGAAAATAAAGGTGAGCCAAGTAAGTGCTGTTGTAATGGAAGAAATTGGCAGCAACTTCAGGAGTCTGCATAAGCATGGTTAAAAACAGAATTGCAAGCATTGTGTATCCATGTTCCTTCACAAAAAAAAAGGCCTGTTTTGCACCTTCTCTCGTGTTATTTGAAGAAATCAATGACCCAGAGATCTTGGACTAGATACAAGATTTCTTGTGTAAAAAACCCAGGATTGAATTCCCTGAAGAATTTTAGATCAAAATCCAACCTCATGAGAAAAACTTCTACACTGCAAAAAATGCTTATGTAAACTGCTGTAAATTATGTTAGAACTTGCATTATCTATTTAAAAGAAAACATATTGAGGAGGAAAAATTAATCACTATCTGCACTGACCAGTCTTGAGCATGGTTGCTTGCTTCTTGAGGTGGCAAAGGACTGGCAAGCCGTGAAACCTGTATCCATACAGCATCATAGAGGTCCTTTTTGCGAGTATGTATGGTGCAGGGCACAATAAGTGGCATTCCAAATAAACTGGGGCGATTTTTCTGAGAGGACAGAAAATACAATTCTGTCCGCATCTGTATAAAAGATACATAATTAATAGTTTAAGCCATAATGCTCACAAAACAAAGTTCAACATGATTCCAGGGTATACCAAAAATAAATGGAATTCTTTGAGAATTATACAAAGCCCTATATCATACATTGTTATCATTAATGATACAATACCCCACTGGGTATTAGAATGTAGAAGTGTTCCTGTGATGATCAATTGAAAGTAAACAGAATGGAAAAAGAATATTGCTAAATTCTTAGAGAGATGAAAAATGGGATGCTGAACAACTCCTAGTGAATTGTCAATCACATTCTGACAGAAGATACACCCTATGACCAATTCTCATTTTCTACATTTTAGCAATCAACTTCAAGTGTGGAAATTACTGCAATTCTTCATGGCAGTACTCCCAAGAGTTGGTGTTCCAACAGATAATTTGTAAATATTACAAGTCAACTATGTTAATTTAATGATGAGATAAGAAGTAGATTGAATGAAAAACATGAGGCTAAGTGGTAGGATTAAACTGCTGCAACCTGATTATGGATCACTCGATGTTCTTTTATCATCCTCAGATATAACATTGCATTTATTCATCTGCTGTGAAATGAGAAATTATGCAAAGTCCCTTCTTTAAACACACCACATTACTTCAAGATCTACTGCACTGGAGAGTAAATGAATTCCATATTTTTATATTTACCGTTGCAATTTTTCTTGATACACATGGAAAGTGGAATAGGTTTCGAGATTATAATAAAAAGATATTTCAATTTTTAAACAGAAATTTTGCTTTGAGCAATGCATTACCATTTTTCTGTGAACTGCAATGATGTATCCTATGAATGGACTGTCATTAACCCCTGGTAAATGTCCATTAGGCAGCCCATTCGAGAGAGACTTCTCATTGTTGGCTGGCACCTCAGTACTAGGGATTCCATTCGGAATCATATTTGGCTTCATTGGATTTGCATTTGAAGACTGGTTATGCCTTCCGTTACCCAATGGCATCTGGGGGGAATCTTATAAATAGAAGAAAATACACTTTAATAAATAATGCAAAATATATTGCATTCAAACAGTTTTGTGTTATGTGCGTCACAGAGGGAAATCAAAACTGATTTATTAGAAATTGTTCCAAATTCTTTTCACTGCCTTCAGGAATAACCAGCTAGACAAAAAAAATTACAGCGTACAAAAGACTAATGTTCAAACTGTTTGTGTGAAATTCAATTTAATAAACGGGTTACTGGTTCCATTACAATAACAGAGAGAGGGAAACTTTATAACATCACATTAAGTCTATTAATATTACCAATATCTAACCTGTTCTACCACAATACATTTGTAAATTGACATCATTACAAATAGCACTGATAAATGCAAATGATTGAATTTTCCCATATAATTAATCAACAATGTTTATGTCTGCAACCGATAATAATCTGTTAATTTCTGCGGACTTGAGTCTGGTTACAAAACCTTTTATCTTTATTGGACATAATTGATCGATGAACAAAATCTCATGACATCAGGTTAAACATAGGGAAGGAAACATCTTTATTTCTACCTACAGCCTTTCCTTTTGAACATCACTTGCAAGAGCACAGGATATAATCTGGATGGGTGACATACTACCAATCATCATGCTGGCCAAGACCAGCTAGGCACAGCTGCCAGATTAAGTTTGAAAAAGATGTTTGACGTTGTTCTCACTAATCCATCTGTCCCAGATGCATCTTTCCAGACCAATACAGAGAATATATTTTTTTGTCACGTCAGTTAGCATTACCTCCATGCCAAACTGAATTATTCAAAATGGAAGTTTAATACAGAGCATTCACAAGGAATTCTCCATCAGCAGCAATAGAATTCCATTCTATGAAGTTCTATGAAGAATGAGGAAAAAAAGCTTGCTAGGAGGAGCCAAGTCTTACTCAAAGTGAGGTGGCAACTTGAGACTACAATAAAGGATAATGTGCATGTTGTACAACAACAACAGTATGGCATAGACCAGGCTCAGCAATCACACAATCAATAGACTGAATTTAAGCTCCACTGTCCTGCCAAATTCAGTCAAGAGCAGTGATGGACAATTAAACCACTAATCAGAGAAGGCCACCTATAAAATTCCCCTTCCTGATGGCGGACCCAGTATGTTAATGTAAAATGTAAGTTTTTGTAATTATTTGCAGCTGGAAGTGTCAATTGGATAATCTACCTCAGTCTTTTGAGGCTCAATACTTTCAGCCAATTTGATCCATTCCAAGATATCAAGAAATGGATTATCTGACTGCATACAGCATGTTGTTTAGACCATGCTGCACATGGACATGGAGTGCATCAAGTTGCTGTACTTTGTTCATTTCCATTAATGAACAGTCCTGCCTCTCACCTTATGGAGAGAAGGTTAACACTCAAATGTCAAATAACATTTGCCATATAGTTCAACATAGAAAGTTGCAAGATACGAGAACATTTTTTCAGTATTTGCACTAATCCTAACAAATGTTTAATACCTACAATTTATCTGTGTTCACAACTATACCCATGCACATGTCAGTGGACTATTACCTGTCTGTACAGGAGAAGTGGCAGAGGTCGGTGATCCTGGAACAGGGATCTCAAAAGCACAAAGGTAACCATTTGCTGATAGCCTCACTTTCTGGTTATCCTGAGGAAAATTCTGATTAAAAACAAAAAACATTCATCATTGGCTAGGTTACTGTTTATTTCAGATTTGTATTAATTATAAAGATTGTAACTTTATTTTCAAAAAAATCAAAAGATGTGCACGTTCATCAGATATAACATCTTTGACTAATTTATGACTACAGTCTGCTTTTTCTAAAATTAAGTTTACACCTTGAATTTCCCAAATTTTACTCATAATCAATTATATCAACCAAAGGCCAACATCCCATTAGCCTTCCAAATTTTGAGAGGATTACATTAAGTATTTAAATCTTGGTTTCAACTCATCAAGCAGCACAGTCTTTGTAGGAAATACAGCTGAACAGCTCCTTAAGAATTGTATGATTGTTTCTGCAACAGAAAAAGGATACTCACTTTTATATTGGAACCATGAACCTCTCCCAGCAAAATCTGTTCTGATTTTAGTCCACATAATTCACTTAATTGTTTTTTCAAACCAGTATATTTCTCATCCACATTCAATCGTAAACCATATCGGACTGGTGTTGAACCATCTAATTTGATAACTGAAAAAGAAAATATCAACTCATCATACAAGCACAACTTTTACCATTTAAGTTTTTAAGCAGCATAGTCCAAGCATTACTGATCCTTCCTTCAAAAGGACATGTTTTGAGGTCAAAAAAGAGTGAAAATATGTTTGGTCAATTTTTTTTATTAGAAGCTGGGGAACATTTCTGAAGACATCTGTCCTTTAGTGCCTTATTCAACAGAAAATATCAATTGTGTAGGTAATAATACAAAATATTCTTTTTAAATCAAATCCTTGAGGATCACCCTGGTGGTGAAAGTGAAATATTCTGCAAAGTATTCATCCTTTCTACATTTCAAATGCACTGTCCCCTCTTTCACTCTCTGGTTTGCATCTGCTTATCCACCAACCTCTCCCCTTCTCATGCAACTTTAGTCAATTCAAGGGTGGCACCGAGCTTCTGGTTTCCTGCCACCTCAATTCTTCAATCCCACTCCGACCACTGTCTTAGGCTTCCTACCATTTCCAACAAAGCCCAAGGTTTCCATCCAGGTATTTGTTGCCCTTGGGATTCAATCCTGCATTCAGCAATTTCAGATACTCAGCTTTCCTCTGTGCATCTGGACTGTAATTTACTCAGTTTTGTTTCCCCAAAATTCTGTCCGATGTCCGAGTGCTTCCAGCATTTTCTTCTATTTCAAATTTCCAGCAATTGCTCTGTTCTGCATCCCAATACCAGCATGTTGTTTTCTGTCTTTCTCCAACTGTCCTCATTCATATCCCTCCATTCACATTCCTTCAGATAGGTTAACTATGATTAACTAGATAGCACTGAAAGCAATTCTATCACTTGGACAATTTTGATCACTATCCTATCAGACATTCTTTTTGCTCTCTCCCCACTCCTTCCCTTCTCTGTAACTTATTTTCTCACTTTTCCAGCTATGATGAAAAGCCATTGATCTGAAACTTTAACTCTATTTGTCTCACCACAGATGCTGCCTGTGAGTATATTCAGCATTTCCAAAAAGTGCTTAATAAGGTACCATGGCAGACATGGCTTTAACCACAAACCTCTTCAAAGCGATAAAGTGAAGCAAAATGTCCTTCCTCTCTGGCTATTTGTATGCCTCAATTTCCAATACGAGAACATCACTGCTTTACATTCCCATTTCTCAGATCAATCACCTTTAAAAGTGGCAAGTGCGATAATTAAACTGGCAGATTGGTAATAGCAAGTCCACACCCAAAGAAACTGGCCTGAATTTGTTCAAATTCAACTCCTGCTGACTGAATAATTTTATTCCATTTTATGCCTGGATGTCGACTCTGTTCTGTAATAAAAAGACAGTGTTGAGCCACTGTGCTATCCAAATATTCTTAATTTAATTTTCAAAGGACAGAAAGACTAGATAATGGAAAAATTATCATTAGAAATTATTTCTCTTCAAATGAGAAGAGGAGGAGGATAGAAGACTGAATATCACAACTTCTGCTCTGGCATGGAATGGTTCTTGGTTTTGCTTGGTTTTTTTTGTATCTAGAAGCTAGAGCAACCTTACCAATACCATCTTGTAGGAAGACTGAGAAAACAGTGTAATAAAGACAGTGTATTTATTTGTTTTCCAGGTTAAAAGGCATTGCTGGCAGGCCAGCATTTATTGTTCATCCAAAAATTGCCCATCTCAATTCTTCCATCACTGCCTTAGGCTTTCTACACATTTCAAAAAAGAGGTTATAATGACAAACCTGTTATTTCTAGGTGTAGGTAGCTATCCATTGGCAGAGGCAAAGACAAAAAGTTGAATGGATCAAATCGAACACTGATGTGACCACATGTTTTGCATTTGACTTGTGATTTTAGCTGCCCGTGAAACAGGTCAACAACAATTGATTTATTTCTCCTCAAGTGATTTTCCCATGCCTAGAAGGGTAAGAAAAGTGTGAGGGCAATGTTTACCATGAAGAAGATCACTGGGATATCTTGTGGCTTTTAAAATACATAGCTTTAAAGTATACAATATGCATTAAAATGGCTATTTTTGTTTCCTGTATAGAGCAGAACTTAGACAAAACTAATTTACCAATAGCATGGTTAAAAATTAAGTACTTAAATAGGATGCATTTACATCAATAAATCATTGTTAATTCTTTCAATTTTAAGTTAAGTTCCGAATGATTGAAGAACTGGCAAAGTTGCATTAATTAGCAGGATAAGCAATTAAAAACCTGCCTGCTGATTATACACAGCAAGAAACCTGGAATTATAGCTCATTATTCATAACGTTTCATGCAATTAAATGTACAGTACGATTTTGAAGCAGGATTCCAGTTGTTCTTACTGTAATTATTTCTGCGCAATAAACTGGCATAATTCATCAAATTACAAATGTAGTCTAACAGCAATTTCAATCCTCACCCAGGTTCATTTCTGAGATTCACATAACAAAATATAGTTTATAGCAGATTAATGTCATTATCAAATTGGTGAAGAATTTCACTGCATTTTCTAAAGATTTTTTTTGCAATTTTCTCTCGTCCAAATGATCAAAAGAAAAAAAATTGCAAAATTAGGCTCTTTCCGGTGATCAAAAAGGAAGGAAATAATAGTTTTGAAATTTCCTATTTAAAAGCAGACTGTTATAGTGGAAAAAAACCAGCAATTTCCAGTTTAGTACTATAAACGCACAAACTCAAAAATCACTCAAAAGACTAGGATATATTTTGATTGCATAAATTTTGTACTTTAAATGTTTCCAAGAGAAACCCACTGACCTCTGCTGCAACCTCAAAATCTGGACGAC
>JARFYF010000054.1:19574801-19586031 GCA_030265395.1 Rhina ancylostomus | reverse complement strand
CCTACTCCCTTCCTCATATCTTTAAAAAATGAGAGAATGATGCCAATTGTACAATGCGGTCAATTGGGTGTCAAATAGGAAATCTTATCACTTTGGGTGGATTCGAAAGATCTTAAGTGACTTCTGTAATAAGTACCAACTACTCCCTCTCCTGCCCACAGATGTTCTGAAAATGAGCACTTACTGCAAGAAAGAAAATGGAAGCTGTGGTGAAGATACAATTTATTGGTCTATATTAAAGCTAAATGATTGCAGAATACCTTGAACAAAGACAAACATTGTTCCTTGAGCTTTACTAGAACAGATGGAAAAGTTAAAATAAGATTTGGGTAAATACTGTCATTATTTCTAAGGTTCATTGTGCAAGTAGAAATGATGGCCAGAGAAAGTAGGTGCAAAAGCAAACATGTCAAAGCACAAGTAAAATCAGACTACTGACAACTACTGTCAGATAAGATGCTCCCATCTCTTGCTTACCCAGACCAACTTAATTTCTCACCCAGTGTTTTCCATGCTTCACATTTCTCCAGTTGTCCTCCTTATTCCTCCATTAGTCTTACGTAACCACCATTAGTTCATCCATGCTAAGTTCTCCACATAATTACCTTACAATTCTTTCTCCTTCAGTGCATATCCCATTTCCTCCATCCTTGTCTTATAAATGGCTAGTAATCCTTTCTGATAAAGGTTCACAACTGAAATATTAATTTGCAACTCCTCTCCAAATACATTGTACCAAAAATACAGAGTGTTGTTCAAGTTTCCTGTTGGAATTTCATATTTCTAGCTCTGAAATATTTTGTTCCAATTTGAATACTTGGATCAATTCATATGCAAAAATATAAAATGCCTACCTCCATAAAGCACTTTTTGACTCCAAGTTGAACCTCTCCATCACAAGCTTGTAACATCGTTTCCATCTCCTCTCGAACAACATAGCTCCCAGATTCGTTAGCAAAGAGGTTAAAAATATCTGTAACAGAAATATGTACATCAAAATGCAGTTCATAAAATGTTTGTGTTTTGATGGAAGTAGGGATTTCTAAATTATGCCACTATTCCTCCCCATCCCTTATCTTCTCGGGCATCCTTGAATCCAGACAGTAAAAACAGATCGGGGCAGAACACAACAATCTCCATGGACACTTATTTTGCCAGCTGTTAAATTCAACGGAAGTTACCTTTTCCTTTTTGACTATACCATATCATCTCATAATGTAATTTTGATTAAATAATTATGATTAGTATTAGTAACAATGTGATACTTTTATAATAAACAGGCTTTTGTCATTCTGTTATTTCAATTGTTACAGCATTTAAGAAAACAGCAGGCACATTGGAATTCTTGTCATGTCACAATGGTAAAAATAATAGTCTTAAAAAAAAGTTGAGTTCTGTCATACAAAATATCACATTCCAAGTCACCTCTTGGTTCTTCATCTGGAGATGAGTAAGATATATTACTAGCATTTGGTATCCCAAAGATACTTAGACCAAGAAAAAAATATATAAATGGCTGATATTCAGTCACAGAATTAGAATTACACAGCTCCCTCTCTGCATAAAACAAAGCTAGAAACATTGCATCACAATTTAAAAGGGAGATATTTCTGGAACATCCGAGATCAATCCCAAATGATTTTATGGAATCAGAGTTATAGAGCATGGAAGCAGGCCCTTCAGCTGAACTCATCATGGAGACCAAGGTGCACTCCTGAGCTAGTCCCATTTGCTTGTTTTTTGGACCATATCCCCCTAAAGCTTTCCTATGTATTTGCCCAAATGTCTTCTAAGTGTTGCAATTTTTCCTGCCTCTACCATTTCCTCTCAGCTTGTACCTTATATGCACCACCCCTACATGGAAAAACTTGGCCCTCAAATCCCTTTTAAATCTTTCCCATCTACCTTTAGACTCCTTTAAACTGGGAAAAAGGCTGACCATTTACCTTTTTTTGTGCCCCTCCTACATATTTGCTCCTCTAATTCCCACTGGCTATTTTCACAGCTTCACTTTATTCCCATAATTCTTTAAAAGTCTTTCTTCATTTACCTTTACAACAAATCAATCAATCGCCCCACCAGTTTTTATGGCAAGGCATTCCACGCTTCAGAAATGTGAAGAAGTTTTAGTCCATCATTCTTGAACACACTTCCCTCAAGCTCCTGAGATCACTACACCAGGGAATACAACTTTCCAGTTCTACCCAAATTTAGAGCAATGTGATATCCTTCCTTGGTTATTAATAGAGGAAGGAATGCATATTGTTAAGAAATAGGCAATGTTCTAGGCAACCAGAAAATTGAGTTAAGATAATTAATTGAGAAAGACATGTAATATTGGGTGAATTTAACTATCCAAAACACATACTGGAATAAATGAAAAAAAATCTTAATCTTAGGAGTTGTCCAAGAGGAGATTTGATGAAGGAAGGATTTAGACAAAGTGAATAAAAGGAGATTGCTTCCAATGACAATGGGTTGATGACCTGAGGACTAGATTCAGGGTGACAGGCAAAAGCAAAATAAGATTTAAGGTTATAGTAGATAGTACAGATACTGTATTGGTTACTATATTGATACACTGCAGACAATCCCCACATTACTGTTGTTCACGTAATGGAAATTCACCCTTGCACAATTCAATACCCAAAAATTTAAGATATGGAATAAAAATTTTCTCTCATCAATGTGAATAAAGTAAATATATCACAAATTCTTTTTCAACTTATATTTCTTGTTGCAGGTAATGCAACTTTACATTATGTAAAATCACAATACAGACCATTTTCTAGGAATACAATCCCCTGTAACAGGTTGCCTGTACTAGCGTTGAGGTATATTTCAAATGCCTCTTTGAAAGGATAAAAAGAGGAGGGGGAGTGGGACTAATTGTCATGCCTTTGGAATGTGTCGGTACAGATTCACAGAGATGAATGGCTTCCCTCTGCACTCACTGTTTTATAAAACTATAGTTTCAGGCGATCAAGGTAGAAGAATGACTAAAATATATCCATTGCTCTAAGAATCAAGAATAGGAGTGCAGGATGAGAAAATGCCATGAAATGAAAAGATCCAAAGTAACTGGAAATATTAGTAAACAAGTTGACTTTCAAAGTAGAAATCTTTATATGAGATGCAAAAATTTTAAAAATACACAGTAAAACTCCAATAATCTGACTCTCCTGGGAATTTGGTGGTGTAGGTCTGGCAGATTTTCTGAACCATTTAATATTATACTATTAATATCCCAACATACTTTACATTCACTTTCTTAAGAAGATATTACTTTTCTAGTGAACTTGCTAAGTTTCAAGGGAGCACAGGACCATAGCCCCCAGTGAGTTTCAAAGAGACATAAGAAACATCACCTCTAAGCCAGATCCTAAACTGCTGGGATTTCCAACTAGTTAGATAGCAGACTTTTACTCTACATCTATAGTCTTAAGGAATGTGTAACATAAGAATATTTTTGGTAGAGACACTGGAAGTAAAATTAAAATGGTAGACATGTAATAAAGGCAACATGGTAGCGTAGTGGTTAGCACAACACTATTACAGCGCCAGTGATCAGCGTTCGATTCCCGCTGTTTGTAAGGAGTTTGTACGCTGTCCTGTGTCTGTGTGGGTTTCCTCTGGGTGCTCTGGTTTCATTCCACATTCTAAAGACGTACGGGTAGGTTAATTTGGGGTTTAAAATGAGTGCCGCAGACTCGCTGGGCCAGAAGGGCCTGTTATCACGCTGTAAATAAAATTTAAAATTTAAATAACAATACGAAACATAGAGAAAGCAAAATAAAAGGAGAAAGGCAAGTAGATAACACGAGGAAATGGTTACTGCTTAATAACTGTCTAACAAGTACAGTTAGAGATGGCCATTCAGGGATTAGGAAGGGAATTATGACAGATATGATGCAGTGAAAATCTAGAACTAGGAGGATAAGGAATAATTCAAAACAAATTGTAGAAATAGGTTTGTTTTTGAAAAAGTTAACAGAACTCAAAATGAATGATCCTACCCTGATGACAGGCACCATGGGCAGTTAAAAGCCATAGATATCAGATGATCTGGCCACACCTTAATTTTGTAATCTTCCAAAAAAAAATTCCAAATTTTGCCATGTGACAGCGAGTTAATAATCGAAAGTAAAAAAGGATAAATTAGATAATTATTTGGTGGAAGGCACAGAAACATGGAGATCTCATCATGTAGTGTTCAGTTTTGGGTAGTAAACCATATGAAGGATATTGGCTTTGCTGTCTGTGACAAGAGACATGTGGCTGAGGGTCCGATCAAGCGATTTACTCAAAGAAGTGCCTGGAAAAACCAAGGCTACAAGTATCAACCAATAAGTGAATATTACCATTGGCAACAAAGATTCAGGAAACCCTGTTGAGAATGGCAATATCAAAATCATAGTACAGATCATAATGGCCCAAGATTTAATGGTCATTGAGAAATGCAAACCATGGTTGTACAATGTTTAAGAAACTAAGAAGATTCGATAGGATGCAGAAAAAAAAAGTATTTCCTCTGGTGGTGGAATTCTAGAACAAGGGAACAGAATCTTAAAATTAGATCATTTAAGAACATAATCAAGAGCACTTTTGAGTTCAAGAGTGTGGCAGAAATCTTGATCTTTCTTTCAGAGGATAGGTCAATCCAATTTTTCATGGCTATGACAAATAGGATTTTATTAGACAAGTATATCCAAGAATATGGATAAATAACTTAAGAGTTGTGATTCAGATCACCTAGGTTCAAACTGAATGGCAAAACATACTCAAGGGATAAATTGGTACGACATACAAGACCAGTTAGTTCAATGGCAGTTGTGGGCAAACCTTGAAATTGATAACTTGAGAAAATTACCCAGCATTAAGTGCATATGCAAAGTACAATATTGTCATTTGAAGAGACCAAGTGGAAAAAAGCAATTGCAGTAGGCCAAGTAGATGGATATACAAAAGTCATTTGATAAGGTGTCAAGAGATGTCTTAGAAAAATCAGGGGAAATTGTATACAAGAAAATGGATAAAAGTAAAAATTCTTAGCATACGAGAAACAAAAAAGGTATACAGATATTGCTCAGAATAAAAAAAAAGACAAAAGAGGTGCAAAATGTGGACCCAGATTTTTATTCTTAATTTACATAGATGAATTACAAAGCGCAACCTCAAAACATGTTGACAACAGAGTGTGAGGAGAGGATAATTAAAAAAACTACTGACAGACATGTTAGCAGAATTGGTAGGCAAGTGCATTTTAAGTGAAATGTATATGTTAAAAAGAGACCTATATTTTTTAAACCACAAAACACTGACTAAGCTTCAAACTACAATGCAAAAAGTAAAAAATGGTAAATGCTTCAAACATTATATAGCACCCATGTATCAAGACAAATCAGGAGGCCCTAATTTTATGAAATGGAATCTGCTATCAAAGCTCACCAGGCTGTTCCCATTGGCTAAAATTTACCAGATCTGATCGGTAGATCTTGCTGGCCAATACCATCCTGGAAGTGAGCATCAAGCCCCAGGGCCTCAAACAATTCTAATGAATGACGCTGACAGTCCAGAGCAAGCCCCGTCCGCAAATCCCCTTTAACTAAAGTCAAATTCATGCCTCAGCTTTGCAATCTATCAAGGCTTTTTTTTAAAAAAGTACAAAGCATACAAAACAAAAACCTAAAATGAACTTAAAATCTAACCACTATTAAAAATAAAAAAATAAAGCAACTTAATAATTAAACATTTTATTTTACTTTATTTTGTTTCTTCTCACTGCTGTTCAATTGCCATTCAAAACAATGGGCGTAAAAATGCCAGGACCAACTTGATGCACAATTCAAATCATTTTCCTTGGTGCAATGTTTTGGGGAATTCCAGTAAGGTCCAGTTCACCCTCAGACTCAATGTGGAGTCTTGCAGCTGAGCACAGCTGACAAGTCATTGGTGGAGCTCAACCAGCAAGATCAGGATTTCCCCACTCATCCAGGAGTCCTGAAGCTTTTATGCACTTGTATATGGGTTAATATCAAAGGTTCCCTGTGGAACTCTGGCAACCTCAGAAAAATTTAAGCCAGTCTTAACATTTCTAGTCAATGATCTTTCACTAGCACTGAGAAAGGTTACTACTGTATATATTTTAAGACGCAGAGAAAGGAAGAAGGGGAGAAAAGTGAAAGTCTCTCATGTACAAGACTGATTAAGTTAAGTGTCAAAAAAAGGATTTAAAAAAAAACACAACATAATGAGACAAGGAACAATGTGGAAAATTCTTGGTTTCAGTCCTATTCATGTTCCATCCCTTTCTTTCTTTTCTGGTATATTGAATATTCATTGTTGCTGCTTCCTTCTCATGGCCTCAAGTAAAAAAATTTCCAGCCTGCTCTCACCTTCACATGGCCCACCTCAAAGTTCTCCATCTCCACTTCAGGACACAACTTAGCAACAAGCCAGTGACTCCCACCGCCATCTTGACTGCACTTTCATTCTTCCCATTTTTCCACCACTACTGCATTGGTTCTGACAATGTCATCTTTCATGCCAGTGCTTTTCAGAGCATTTCTGTTTATTCCCTTCCACTATAAGGACAGGGTACTCAACAATACACACTCACTTTTCTACATGAATGCTCTCTCCCTTTCTCACTCTCTCAAGGATTAAGTTTCCCTGGTCTTCACCATCCATCACTTCAGCCATCGCACTCATCGAGTCATTGCTCATCATCTCTGGCACTTTCAGCATGATGCCGTTGTCAGTTGCATCCTCCCTTCTCCCTTTTTAGTATGCCTGTGGAATTATTTCCATTAGGATGTTTTGGTTCACCCTTTCACCTCCAATAATAACTCCATTTTCCAATGGCATCTAGCTGTACAACCAGAAGTGTATCACCTGCTTTCTTATCCCTCTCTTTCCACATCCAAGTCCTCAACACTTTCTAACTGATTTATTTGTACTTTTTTTTTGAACTACATACACTTTTCAGACTGAATGCGACAATGTCAGATAATTAGCACTTTTAGTTAGTTTTGCTAAGCTCACAGTTGACTAGTCATTTACTTATTGATCCATTGGCACTTTTTCCACAATCATCCCTTCTGACATTTCAACTTACCTGCCCTTCACTCTTAGTCTCACCTCCTCTCCTACCTTTTCCAGTGCTTTAAAAACTTGTGTTTCATTTAACTTCTCAGCCCTAATGACAAGTCATGGACTTAAATTTTTCCCACTTCTCTCCATTGCTGCCTTAGCTTTGAACTACTTCCAGCAATTTCTGGTTTACTTATAACCAATAAAGCACTTTTCAGCATCTCAAGATTGTGAGAAGGTACTACATGAATGGAAGCCCTCTTCCATTTCAAAGGTAGGGGCATTAGAAGGCTTCGATGAATTGTAAAACATAGGGGTTCAAATACACAATTCCTTGAAAGTGCAAGCAAAAAGGTACATTTGAATAGTTTAAAGAAAAAGGCCAACAGAATTGCAGATTTGGAACTTAATTATAGGAAGCTATTATTCCCAGGACATGATCAACTGGAGTAGGGCACCAGCAAGGAGTTTCAATTAAGTTTTTATTTAAATTATAAAGCTTCTACAAGGAGTGAATCTCAAAAATTCTTCTTTTACCTGGAGAATCAATGACAAGCAGTGATCACGAAGGGAATAGGAAATGGATAGAAGAGTTTTTTTTTAATTACATGAAGTGCCTTATTGAAGTAAAGATCATTACACAAGGCAGTGGTTTAACTACAACAAATATTGATTTCTGGGCACAATTATGTAGGAAAGGATGCAAAGACCCCAGAGAGGATACAGAAGAGATTTACTGGGAAATTTGCAGGGCAAGGGACTTTAGACTACAGAAACTGCCAGTTTTCCTTGGGGCAAAGGAGGTCAGGAGGTGAAATGGGATAGAGGTGTTTAAAGTTATGAAGAGTCCAGACATCATTAATGGAAAGAAAATATTCCTATCGGCAAAAGACTCAATAACCAGACTCATACATAATGAAACAGGCCTGTCAGCCCAGCTGGTCCAAAGCCGATCAAGACATCTATCTTAGCTAGTCTTATTTGCCAGTGTTTGGTCCTTCTAAAGCTTTCCTCTCCTTGTACCTACCAGAGTGTCTTTTAAAATGTTGTTAATATACTTCCCTCAATCATTTCCTCTGGCTGTTCATCATATATACAGAGCATACTCTGGGTTCATTCTTTTGCCTCTCACCCTCAACCCATACCCCCTAGTTCTTGATTCCCCAACCTTGGGAAAAGACTGAGTGCATTCACCCTATCTGATTTTATACACTTCTATAAGATCCCCCCTCATTCTCCTTTGCTCCAATGAATAAAAGTCCCAGTCTGCTCAACCTCTCTGCATAACCTACTCAGTCTTTTGAGTCCTGGCAACATCCTCGTAAATCTCCTCTGCACTCTTTCTGGCCTTCTTTTCCACTTCCAATAGAAGTAAGAAATTGCCAATAGAAGGAAGAAGATGGCCAAAAGAACCAAAGGTGACATCCAGCAACTGGTTAGGATCTGGAATGTACTGTTGGGGTGGGGTAGTGAAGGGACACCTGATCAGGGAAATGGGGAATTAAATATATAATTGATAGGAAAACTGATATGGCTGGAGGGTGGCACTGTGGGATTAGCTATGCTGTTCTTGATTTTGGCCGACAAGGAAGAATTGGTATGAATTGGGTCCCTGTGCCCTTTATCTTTTCCAAGATTCACAGGAGAATACCCAACAGCAGGTAATGATAAAAGCAGCAAAACCAAAAGACTTAGCAAGTTTAGAGTTAGCTTTGAAAGTATGAGAGGTGCAAACATTAAATGCATAATATTGATGGATATTTATCATTGTAAAAAATGTACTGTATAGCCTATTCATATTAATCTGTAACTAATAAGTATTAAAATTTAACCTAGTTTTATGCTTAAAAATTACAAACTGTTTTATTAATAAAGCATTCTAAAAGAACACAATCTGTACTAGTAACGGTTGTCAAAAATTTGCTGACCAGTGTTTAGCAATACTTACACTTTGCCTTTTCTTCATCTCTTCCCCTCGTCAGAAGGACCAGCCCCACTATTAGGTTATTAAAATGAAGACCTTTTGATGTTCCACCAAATGAATGATAAATAACCTACAAAGATAAAAACAAAAATCATGAATTGATAAATTGTACTCTGACTATTGTTGGAGGAATTTAGTCATTATGAAAATGTTTTACAAAATTCTGACTGATCACATGCTACATTTACTTTACACAACTTAATGAAATACTAATTCTCCATTTTCCTTTAAAAGTATTTTACAGTCATTTTATCCACAGGCTTCAGTATTCATAGATGGAAACTATTGTTCATCCAATAAGTGTTCCGCATTTGTTGAGGGATTAGAATTTTTTTGAAACTACTTTTTCTTTAATGCATATGGTTATGTGCTTGGGCAGCAATACAACCTTGCAAAATTTTATAAGAACACTGTTAAAGCACAACAGCAAGCAAATACAAATGATGCAATTCCCCCAAAGCAAGCATTACACTGATATCTATCAGGCAAAATGCAAAACTGTGCAAATAAATGCAAATAAATGGTGTACGCTTGAGTTCAGCAGTCCACACAAGAAAAAAAAATCTCATGATGCATAACTCAGGATGAGACTTCAGCTCCAGATATCTTATTACAGTTATTTGAAGAGTTCAACCAAATTGCAAAGAATAATGGAGAGCAATTTTCTGTTGGAAAAGGTTGCCAAGTTATTCCTGATGGGTGGGAGGGAGAAGCAAAAGAGAGAAAAAAAGTGACAGATAATCGCTTCTTATTTTGATGAAAGCTATCAGTAAATTAGATGAGTACTGGAATCTTAAGATTTGCCAAATATAAAATTTAAAGTCCATAGCTTTCTCTGCCTTCAACTTGAGCAAATAAGCTTTCTCTGCCTTCAACTTGAGCAAATAAGCCCCAGTTGAGCTCCCTATGATAACAAGGTGAGAAATGTGGATGTTGGCTGACGATTGCATGATTTTCAGCTCTACGTCAAACTCCTCTGTAAACAAAGTAGATGCAGTGGACCTTGTCAACATCTACATTTGGGCTGTTAAATGACAAGTAACATTCTTGCTACATTAGAATTTGCCAATGACTAGCTTCAACAAGACAGGACTGCAATCAATAGAACTATTTTGAAGATCACCATTTACCAGAAATGCAACTGGACCAAATTCCATAGCAGGAATTGTGTTTATTAGTGGCAGATATCCAAATTCTTTCCAATGACAACTTCAGGAGGTGGCGATGTCAAGGGAAGAGTCTGATATGGACCACAAACATGATAGTGGGGTGGAAATTAGCAGAAAGGTAAAAATGGCATGGTCCATATCCAACCCTTCTCTTTCTTGACATCTCTACTTCCACCTCAGAAGACAGCTTAGCTATCAATGTCCATTATGATCCCACCAATTAATACAGCTATATCAACTACACCTTATTCCAATTTGCATCTTGTCCATTCTCTCACTTCCTTTAGTTTCCATCATTTCTGCTCTGGTGACAAGACTTTATACACTAGTGCCCTTTCGATATTTTCCTTTCTTTCTTAACCATGGCTTTTCCTTTATCATAGTTGACAAAGCTCTCAACTGAATCTTCTCGATCTCTGAAGTTACTGCTCTCAACCACTTCTCTCAGTCAGAACAAAGATAGGGTTCCCTTTTCCTTCCCTTCCAGTTCACGACATTCAACAAATCATCTTCCATCATTTCTGCCAGCTCCAACAGGCTTCCACAACCAGACACTTCTCTCCCTCTCCGCCAAACATCTGAAAAGGGGCTGCTTCCTCTTCAACACCCTGGAGGGCTCTTCCATCTCCACCAACCACTCCCTTCTCATGACACTTATCAATGCAACTGTGGGAAATGTAACACTTGTCCTTTTAACTTCTTCCTTTCCCAATACAGCAATTCACTTGCAGCTCTCTATATTCAAAACTAGACACAGATTGGGTGACTGCTTTGCAGAACACCTCGATCCAGTCTGCAAGGATGACTAAGTTTCCTGTCATTTTAATTCCCTGTTCGTTCTTGCTCTGGCCTCCTATATTACATTTAGCATCATTGGAGTAATTGAGAAACAGAACCTCAACTTTTATTGGAGCACTTTAGAGGTTTCAGGACTTGATATTGAATTTAATAATTCTGAATTAACCCTTTTTCCCCTTGACATGGA
>JARFYF010000054.1:19543227-19554106 GCA_030265395.1 Rhina ancylostomus | reverse complement strand
GGATGGTGGTCAGATCAAACCAGGTAGGGGAGAGGAAGATGTGGAGTCAGAGGCAGAGACAGGTGGATGATAGATGGAATTAGACAGGAAAAAAGGAGGCAGATAGAGCAAGGGAGGGAGGAAGAAAATAAAAAAAGATTATTTTCAGATCGAGGCTGTGACCAGTGGAATGCCACAGGGAATGGTGATGGGGCCTAAGTTGCTCACAAATTATTTGAATAATTTGGATGAGAAGATGAACATTATATCCAAGTTTGCTGATGATACAAAGCTAGGCAACAACATGGGTTGCAAGGTGGTAAATGGGCAAGCACGTGACAGATAGAATATAAATGTGTAAAAATATGAATACATCAACTTTGCTAGAAAAATAGAATGGCAGAGTATTCTTTTTAAATAGCGAGAGACCAAAAGGTGTTGCCATTCGGAGAGACCCGAGTATCCTTGTATACAATTCATTTCAAGTTTACAAGTTGTAAGCAATTACAAATGCAAAACAGTACATCATTGCAAGATGATTTGACTACAAGAACAGAGATGTCTTACCCTAACCAGAGCCCCAATGAGACTGCATCTGGCATACTGCATACTAGTATAGTCTTTCTACCTGGGAAGAGTCTGCACTTGCATTCCTGGGATGCTGGATTTGTCATACAAGGAGAAATAAAACAGACTAGGCTCCTACTCTTGAGTTTAGAAGAATGAGAGTTATGTCAATGAAGTGAACAAAATTCTTAGAGATTGGCAGGCTAGATATGCAGTTGTTTTCACCTTGCTGGGTGGCTAAAACCAGAGGGGCTAATGTCTCAAAATCAAGGGCTAGCCATTTAGGACAGAGATGAGAAGGAATAGTGAATTCCAAGGGCTGCTGCCTCTTTGGAATTCACTATCCTGGAGAGCTGTGGAGGTTCAGTTACTGAATATTTTCAAGACACGGGACAATAACACGGTACTTATTTTAATGCATTTAAAATATCCTCAATATTTCAGGTTATTACTTCATGTCCATTTAATGCTTTTAATACCTTGTTTAATAAGACCCATTGTTGTTTAGATCTGATCGTCCAAAGAGATGGGACAGGAATTTTCCAGATTTTAGTTTGAGTCAACTGAACTAATTGGTTAAATTGAGTTTTTGCATTTCCAGATGGGGAGGGAAGAGCATATGATATAATGTACAAACCTGACCAGGAACAGGCCAGCATTAGCCTACCCCTTAATTATGCTGCTTTGTACATCATTATTTATTTTCATAATAGCAGAATACTAGAAATAATGTATTCAGTTTCTCATCTACAAATACATTATGTTTTGATTTTTTACAATTTGTTTTAACTGAAGCACAGTAAACCCAATAAATTAAATATTTCTGGAAAAGAATACAACATTTATCGATACGAATAATAAAAGCCAAGAACCGAATTCCCATTGGTCAGCCTGACGGAAAATGTCACAAAATTTGAAGTTCAGTCACATGACATGTGAGCACCAACATCTCTCAGTGAAAATTTAAAATTAGCTTTCAACTCCATTCATTGAAGTGATTTAAGATCTAGGATTGTCAGAGCAAAACTTTAAAAACATGGCATTTAATATAACTAGATTTCTCTAAATTTGAGAAGTCTGTTTTGCATCTTATCACTTGAATCAATCCAGCACAAAAGAAAGCTGAGAAACTGGCTTCCATAACCTTCCAAGATTTGCAATATCCAACAACTATAAACAAAATACTGTACTCTACATCACATTACAGGATGTGGTAAACCAACTAGCTCTTCAAAGTTAAAAACTAGAATAATTACATTCTGAAAATATACAAGGACTGTCCACTGAACTCCTTTTATCTACTTTCAGAAGAATTTAATGCTGGGAAAAAAACCTGCATCTCAAATTTGATGGAGTATTTATCTGTACTGCAATCCATCAGTCTTCTTCACCATGAAAACACATTTTTCAAAAGGACATATCAAATTAACTTAATCCAAGAGTAACACAATAGACACCAGGCTACAAGAGAGAAATGGGTGCAGAGGGAGACTTGTGTTGTGGTTAAAATAGGAGATTCTAAAAAGGTGAAGATGATGATGGATTTCAGAATGATCCAAAGCATCTTATAGTCACACAATCAATGCTATTCATGGAACTATTTCTGTGCAATGAGAAGTAATAAAACATAGCTGAGGGATTTAAAAAAAGGCCAAACCAACTGACAAATTTCTCTTCTTTTTAATCAAAAAAATAGCCTCTCTCCATTTCTTCCACAGATAGAAAAACACAATTGGCATTCCTGACCCCACCGCCTCAACCCCACACTCACCCCCAGGATGCCAACTGACTCCTGTTAATCCAGATACTCAAGATAAAAAATATTACACTGCAATTATGATTAAAGGTCATGTGAGAAATCCCATCCATCAGTACATATTAATATTGATTTGTTGCCTAATCTTGAGATTGAAATTCAGCCTTAGTAATGGTAAATGAGAAGATATTGAATTGGATTATATTTAATAAAATAATTTCTAAACCAAGGAAATGAAATCAAAATATATTAGAAATGTTCCCCACCCTCCCCCCCCATTTTGGATCCCACCACCCTTTTTCCTCCCTCTTCTTACAAATATCTTGCGTATTTTGGAGAAGTTTTCAGATAACTGTGACTTTCCAGTCAGTGCCTTGCAGATTTCCTACGTATGGCTCAAATATTACCTAGTTTTTCATTATTGGAGTTCTATACCACAGCTGCTCTTTCCCAAGAACTATTTAAACAAGAAAAAAAAAGCTGCTCAAAGAACTCAGTGGATCAAGCAGCACCCATGGAGGCAAAAAGGAGGGTCAACATTTTGGTTGCGACCCTGCATCACAACTGAAAGTATAGAGGGAAGACAGCCAGTATACAGAAATGAGAGGAAGGGGTGAGACAGGGTAGATAATAAATGGAAATATTAGAAAAATGTAATATGTAGGCAGATGAAGTCAGGTGGGAAGAAGGGTAGAGACAGATACTGCTAGGTGATAAGTGGAACCAGATAGAGGAAGGATGATGGGCAGATGGAACCAGGTTTGGGGGTGGGGGCGAAGGGTAATAGGAAAGGTGAATCAATGGAGGAGAATCCCTAGTAGGTATGTGGGTGATCAGTAAAAATATATAAAACAAAATAAATAGGCAGATAGTGGAGGGGAGAGGTAGGTGATAAATGGAACAAATAAACAAAAGAGGCAGATGGAACCAAATGGGGGAAAGAGGACAGGAAAAGTGAACCAAGTGAGAAGAAACACAGGTAGGTAGGTAGGTAGGTATGTATGTATGAGTAATGGGCAGATGAAACCAGTTTGAATAGTGCGATGAGTGAAGGTGTAACAAGTTCACCTGGACTATTTCTAACACTTCTCTTCCTTTTCTGGATCTCTGTCTCCATTGCAGGAGACAAACTGTTGACTAATATCTACTATAATCCTAAGTACTCTCACAGCTACCTTGACTGCACCTCCTCCCACCTTGTCTCCTGCAAGGGTCCATTCCATTCAGTTTCTGTCTCAGCTGGATCTGCTCTCAAGATGAGGCTTTCCACTCTGGAACTTCTAAATTTCCCACCTCCTTCAAAAAAAAATGTGGTTCCCCTCTGCCATAGTGGGTGGAGCCCTCACGTGTTTCCTCTATTTCCTGCAAACATGCTCTCAACACCCCCTACTCTCAGACAGAACAGAGATAGAGTTCTCCTGGTCTTTGCCTTTTACCCCACTACTCTCCGCATCTAGTACATCATCCTTTTCCACTTCTGCCAGCTCAAGCCGCATCTTACACTCTCCCCCAATTCTGCTTTCTGCAGGGACCATTCTCTCCATTACTGCCTGGCCCGCTCGTCCCTTTCTACCCACCCTCCCAGCCCCTGGTATTTACCCCTGCAGCTGTTGGAAGTGTGACACTTGCCCTTGCAGCTCTTAATTAGCCCTTTCAGGGGAGGCAGAGATCGATGTGCACCTCCTCCTACCAGGTCTATTGCATTCAATGCTCACAACATAGTCTCCTTCACATCGGCAAGACCAAGGAGACATGACTGTTTTGTCGAGTACCTGCGCTCTGTCTACAGCAACNNNNCCTTGAGCTTCCGGTTACATATCATTTCAGTTCCCTTTCCCATTCCCACACTGATCTATCTGCCCTTGGCCTCCTCCACTGCTGTGGGCAGGCCAAACACAAACTAGAATTATCGCTATCATCTATTTAAACATTTATTTTATTCAAAATGCACAAGCTTCATATTTTCTTTCAGCAACTTTCCCACTCCAGTTTAAATGCAGCTACTTTTTAATTTAAAAAAGCAAAGCCCAACTAACATTGGACAACATTGATATGTAGAAAATTTACCATTTTACATTAGTGACAGTTCGAAAAAAACACAATGAAGGGCATTTGAGAGTTCAAATGATTCAAATGGCCATCACCATGGCCACACAGATATAAATACCATGTCTTGTTAAGGCTGAAGTAAGGGCTCTTAAATAACACAACTGCGAGATCATAGGCTGTCAAGCTCACAATGACATGCCCTTTCTATTGCACAATCTATCCAACTCCACCCTAATAAACAATAGGCCTTTAAACTAAGGTATAGTTATGTGATTGTTTTCATTGGAGGCATTTCTCATTGTTTCAGATTAGGAAAGGCATCTTGTGAAAATGGAAATAAAAATGTTTCCTGTTCCATCCCTTAACGGCCAGGCAGTATTTCAGGTGCTGCTAAAATAGTGCAAGTACCAATCACCAACAGCAGAGAATTTACTCCAGAACATACAGATAACCCCACCTGCCACATAACATCACTATCAAAGAAATTCCCTTTGTTCCACCATCACCCTAGCCCACCTTCGGTGCTACTTAAACTAACTTGTTTTTCTTTCTTTCTCAGGTGTGATGAAGGGCTCTGCAAGAAATATCATAAAAAGAAATTTGACCTTTATTTCTGGGATATGTAAAATAGCTTTATTTGTATTCTAAACATGTTTAGAAGTTTGCTATGCATTTCATTTCAAAACTAGAAATAAAGAGGAAACCACCCAATCGATTGCTTCATTCTAATGTTGATCATTAAAGGGCAAGATCAGCTTCAGGAAAAAGACTCCTTTTGATATAATTCTGCACTGACGAAGCCTCATTATCTACTTTCAAAATAGCTGTCTTAAGCTGTAATGAAGGATCAGACCATACTGTCAGTCAAGATTTTTTTTTGCTTCAGCATCACAGCTATTAGTTTATGCAAATTCTCATTCTATATCCCTGGAGAATGCTTCACTTGCCAGAAGATCTAAATAAATCTGTTACGTGTTCAGGTGTCAAGGAACAAACCCATCTTATTTTGTTTTGGCTTTATGTCATTATACCATATTCCTTAAATTGGGAAAATAGAAGAATATCTCTGCATTAAATATGGCTTCAATATAAAATAACTAACTTAAACAGGAAGAGATTATAAACTGTAGCCATGAAACACTGGAATTTATGGTAGTTATTTTATGCTCAGCTATCTGGAGTACAAAGAACACTATATATACACCTGTGCTGGTGGCCATAAACAATAAGACATAAAATTCTTATGAAAATCTTTTTTTTCTTCATTTCATGGAACTACTTTTGCCTGAGCATCACTCAGAGTAAGGCAAATTCTCCAACTTGAACCAGATAGTCTAAGTAGTAATTTCTAAAATAGTAATTAACACATTTAAATACCATCAATTGTATTTTGCTTCCGTACAAATGTTAAAATATACTTGGCTTTAAAGGAACAAACAATCCATTTTATTTTCTAATTAATTCAGTGAAAATATTTTCTTTTGAATTGAATGACTTGCCCTCCTTACCCCAGAGACCTAGTTCATGCAAAACAACAAAGTTTTCAAGTCTTCAATCAAAATAAATTAGGGAGTGATTTTTGTTAGCTCAGCTGTTTTTAATCTCATTGGGTCATGATAGATGCTGAAACCATAATATATCTGAAGACAAAATCCTCCAGTTTTGTCACATTAATTGAGAGGACTTTATATTCTATACATAAAATAACCAATTAATTGCACTTGAAATTATTTTATATGGCGAATCCAAAAAATGAGCCAAGTGAAGGCAAGAATATTCACAGGAATACAAGCACAGCGATGTTAATCATAAATTGTAACCATCCCATTCCTGGACCAGCATTAGATTTGAATCAATTTTCACAAAACTACCATGTTGTTATCTATGCTGTATGCTGAAATTTACATTAACAGCTTAAAACTTAAAGATTCATATCCTAACTTTAAATCTTTACTTATACATGGTCTTCCATTGAAATAATGCCAACCCTGCTTTAAAGCTTTTCCCACAATACCAACATACTTGCTCTTCAAATTGCTGACTTAACTGGACTCTTATTACACCATTTCATTCAAACTAGGCATTAACACAAATCAACTTTTTTCAAAAGAATACTTAAACACTTACTTCTGCAACTTTAGGTGGAACTCCATCTCCAAGTACTTCCCTGACAAAGGCTTGTTGGTTCATATAACAAGAAAGTCCACTTGTTCTCTTGAAAGCATCTTTCAATCTTTTTAATTCTACATCCGTAACTGTTTTGAAAAAGAAATACCAGTTAATATACATACACTGCACAAAGCTCTAAAACTGGGAGCTGACATTTAGGCTTATAATCAATTTTTCACATTAATATTTAATTACTGCGAAAAAGAAAAATATTCTGAATTCTTCATACTTTGTGTGGGAGGTAGTGCTATTTAGCTCTGAATTTTGTTGCCTTAATTATGTTCTGCGTTCACTAAAATATTCCAACTATTAAACTAAAGAGAGAATGAAATGATGGTTTAAGTACAAAATATTGCATATAAGGCCTGGAGTAAAACAAAACGAAGCAAACTTGTTTATGATGCACCTTTTAAACAACTTCTTTTGGACATGGTTCCAACTCCTGAAACTTTGGTTAGAAATGACGACTTGTGTTGGACAGATTAACTGCAGTGGAGATTCATTGAAAAGGGGAGAATTGCTGTTGGACAATTCAACATGAATTTAGCACAATTTAAAACATTGTAATAATCTGAATTCACGAAATTCTGGAACGAACAATGCTGTGAATTAAAATCAGTATCATCCAAGAATTCAATTTAAAAAAAAAGCCACCAGAACAGGAAGCAGAAAATCCACACAAAGCAACTTCAGCAAAGTACAATATCACAAACCATCAGGCTAGCCAACATTACAAAAAAGAAATTCTTGAAACACAAACATTTTCTTTACATTTCTTCTGTACACACATGCGCAATGTGATGCCACCGGTAGTCAGGTCTGCTTCCCTCCACTTTCAGCACTTCTCCAAACCCTCTTCCAATTCACCAATATTCATGCCCTTTCTCTCAGCATCTTTCCATGCAACTGCAGAAGATGCAAGAGATGCTGTTTTGCCTCATCCAGGCTCCCTAAAGCTCTTTACAAATGAGGCAATGATCTGCATGTACTTCTGACTTAGCGCACTGCTTCAAAGTTAATACAATGCAGTCAGTGCTCACGATGTGGTCTCCACTATGAGGGAAACTAAACATAGCTTGGGTGACTGCTTTGTGGAACATCTCCATTTAGTCCACGAACTTAGAATCAGGTTTATTTAAAGACAAAAATAAATAAATAGTGCAAAAGAGGAATAACAAGGTAGTGTTCCTGGACTGTTCAGAAATCTGATGGAGGAAGGAAAGAAGCTGTTCCTGAAAAGTCGAGTGTGGGTCTTCTGGCTCCTGTACCACCTCCCTGATGGTAGTAACATGCAGAGGGCATGTCCCAGATGGTGAGAGTCCTTAATGGTGGATGCTACCTTCTTGAGGCATCGCCTCTTGAAGACATCCTCGATGGTTGTTGGGTTGTGCCCGTGATGGAGCTGGCCAAGTCTACAACCCTCTGCAGCCTCTTTCCTTTCTGCACTTTGGAGCCCCCATACCAAGCAGTGATGCAACCAGTCAGAATGCTCTCCACCATACGTCCATTGAAATTTGCAAGAATCTTTGGTGATATGCCAATTGCCTGTCAATTTCATTCTCCATTCTTTTCCCTCTCTGACCACTCTACCTTTAGCTCCCTGCACTGTTTTAGTGAAGCTCAAGAAACAGTGCCTCATCTGACTTCGTACATTACAACTTCTTGAGCTCAATACTGAATTAAACAATTTCTATAAATACTGTTCCTGTCTTGTACTTCATATTTCCAACATTCAATTCCACTTTTTGGTAATTTCAGATATTACTTGTCTTCTATTTGTACTACCTCCTGGCATACATTTAGTTATTCACTAGCCTTTACCAGCCTCTGATTCACCACTAATTTTGTCACTCAATCTCTCTTGACTTCCATCATATCACTGACCCGCCCTTGCTTTCTTTGTAGTTTCCTTCTTTCAAAGAAACATAATATTTCTAACATTTCATCAGAAATGGGAATTAACTGTTTCAAATTTCTATGATTTTTATGATGCCCACAAGTTTCCCTTGCAAAATTACAGGAGTTCAAAATATAAAGCTTCCCACCAGACTAGTTCAGTACTCGTTCACCTGGCCAATTATGGAGATGATAGGTGTATATAGAATGAGCGGCCAGAGGAAGCGGTTGAGGCAAATTCATTAACAACAGTTAGAAAGGCAGTTGGACAGGTAGATGGATAGGAAAGATTTAGAGGGATATGGGCCAAAAGCAGGGAAAATGGGACGAGCTTTGATGGGCATCTTGGTCGGTATGGGCTGGTTAACCAAAAGGCCTGTTTCCATGCTGTATGACTAATGATACAGCTATAACTGTGGGAATACAGCTAGAATAGATGTTCTCCTCAGTATAACACCACTATTGAAAATATGACAAATTCAAATTATGCATAACTATTTGGCTGTAGGACTGATTTACAAAAGATGGAAGTAACCTGCATTGAGTAAAACCTACCACAGGATCCATTCATCTCCATTGGAACTTCAGGTTTTCCATATTTGACAAGTCTTAGACTTGGTTCCACTTAAACCAGTAAATACCCTTGGCTTTGTTAGGAACAGCATGTATTTACCAGTAAAATCAGGGTCATTTGAACAGTTGACAAAAATTATGTCAAAGGGGTTCATTTCAGCTCTCTAATGTGCCTTCAGTTGTCAAGGCCCTATTTCAAAACTCAGGGCCTCAGAAGCTTAAGAGACTTATGAATGGTTTAATTCTGGGAGAGTCAAGAAGCTAGAATTTGAAAAGTACACAATCTGAGAAGGGGTTTAGAGCTGCTTGAGATACTAAGACAGGAAGAGATGACATATAAAGGAATTTGAAAACAAAAATGAGAACATTAAAAATTGAAGCTTTACCAGAAGCTAATGTAGGTCAGCAAATATAATCTGATGAAAGGTCCTGGACCCAAAACGTTAATTGTTTCTCTTTCCGCAGATGCTGCCCGACTTGTTGAGATTCCAGCATATTGCTTTTGTTTAATGTTTCAGAGACTTTTGGATGTTATTCCTATTAATATCTCAAATCACTTTAAAAAAATACGTTATACAGCAGCATAATAATTTTTTCAGTGTACCCGAGTTTAAAGGAAGTGCAGGAAACGAGGTGTTAAAAGAAATATTGGAATAGGGCCCCTGATGCATTTAAAAGGAGTGAGAGATTGTGGCCTCAGTGAATTTATGAGGAATGCAGGAAACATCACATGCTAAGCCAGATGCAGATCCATCCAATAGCAGATTATCAAAATTTCACTGTATATCCAAGTCCTTCATGATTTAAAATTACATTAAATGTGACACAGCAAGCAGGACAGATAGAGTTTAAAAGACAAGTGTTTAACTGCCAAAAATAGAGTTACAAGGGAGGAGCATGCAGTCTTAAAACGTTACTACGTAACATGCATGAAGTTCAAGATCATCGATTGTTGTTTGCTTTTGTTGTTAGCAGCCGAAATGGGTTAAGAACAGATACAAATTGTGGAATAGAATGCATTTCAATACTTTATGCATGACAGTTTTCAATTACTTTCATCATAAATTACAAAATTGAAAATGAGTGCAAAATGCTTCACATTTCAGTTATTGTCCAAGATTGGTTTTGGATGTCAAAAATTTTACAGTAGATTTTACAAAAATGAATATAAACACATGCTATTTAATAATTCAAAAGCATAAGCATGTACAATGCTGCATTGACAGATCATTTACAGCAACTTTGAAGCATCTTCCTTAAATGAAAACTGATTTGCAATGCACAACTGAAATTTCACTTTACACTCAGCTGATAAAGATTCAAAACATCAGCATATTTCATAATAATATAGCAACAATGCACAATCTCAAACTGGCTGTTGAACTGCATTACAGCTTAGAAATCAAATGGCTAACATCAAGTTTAAAATATGACCTAGAATTAAAAATATGACAAGATGAATAATTTCCTTTCAAAGCTTGTCACATGCCATAGGGTCATGTCAGCCAGTTGCTAATCCAGTTGAAAACGCAAGTCCCACCTACAGCAGGAATTTTTAAACATCCACCACCATTAAAATATTCAGATTTTGATCATGCATTAAAAACAAAAAAATCAACCACACTATCAGAAAAGGTTTGAACTTTACTGCCACAGTAATATAATTTGCTAGTTTAAAATTATTAATTTGTGGATATAATCCTCTGAATTGGAAGTTTTTCTTCACAGTCATAATACTGACAAACCCAGAATTTCCTGCCAGCAATGAGCCACCAGCCATTGATCCCAAGCTACAGCCCCTGGTTGTGAAAGTATGCCAAAAAAATCTGAATATGTCAGAAACAAATCAGAAATAAATTGAAATTTAACTCAATTAATTAAAAAAAAGTA
>JARFYF010000054.1:19467538-19479224 GCA_030265395.1 Rhina ancylostomus | reverse complement strand
ATTTTCCCTGTAATAGATGTTAAGCTAACTGACCTGTAGTTTCCTACATTCTGGTTTCTCTCCCTTTCTGAATTAACAAACTAAATTTGTTATTTTCCAATTTAGTGGAACCTTCCCTGCATTGAGAGAATTTTGGGACATTAATTTTAATGCATCGATGATCTAACTAGACACTGTTATAAAAACAACTCTGCAAGAGTCCATCAAGAAACAGTTATTGCAGTTTTTCCCACCCTTCCAATTCCTGATTTATATCCACATTTCCCTGTGGATTGTGTGGTGTTTACATCCATGTGAAAACCATATCTTAAAATACCAATGAAGTGAACAATCAGCTAAGAAGCAAAGACTGGGGTTGTGCATGAACACTATATTTAGCAGATCAATAATATTTTGTAGTAGTACAGTTACATAATATCACAATGTTTGTTACAAACATAAGCAATAATGGCTTGATGGTTGCACATAATATTGGGCGCTGCAGCCTGTTACGTTGTTACAGTAAAAGTTCCTGTACACATATAATGGAATTAAAACAAAACAAAATTGTGATGTTGTTGTACAAATTCAGCGTGGCACTATTACAGGAATTCCTGCTCAAGTATCAAGGAAATGTCTGTTTGTCATCTTGCTTTTAACAGCAGAGGCTGAATTTGGTAATAGTGTTAGCAACTGCTGTCAACGCAATTCAGGAAAATACAAAAATAGTACTGTTTACTTAAATGTGCAATAAAATGAACACAGTTGACTTTTTTTCATTTCCACGTTCACAATGTTATCAAAACTTTATTATTCACTTAATGTGGAATATGGCAACATTATTCCCAATGAGGAATATAAATTGAATTTAAAAACTTGGATGACACAAATGGTACCTAAAAACATCAGTTAGTGATCCGACACTGAACTTGTGCACCACAAACCAACTTCTAGATATATTCCTTTAATACTTCAGTTTAAAAAATGTGCACTTCAACAAATTCACTAAGGCCACCATGCTATAGATACCTAGGAATATAATGACATACTGTAATGTACAGCAAACCTATCACAGTGCCCTTAAGGTTGTCATTTTTGAAATTGTGATGTAAGCAAAACAATTAGGACTAACTACGAGTCTGTACAGAGACTCACAGTGCAATGGCACCTGTTAGCATAGTTGACAGGGAACTGCGGTAACTTTCAAGATGCAAAACAAAAATAGGTAGAAAGGCCTGAATGTTTGAAATCCACTTGCACATCCTGAAATCTTATGCATAAAGAAATGGTTGAATTATTATTCAAAAATTACTTTTGATCAGCAGCAAATGATTTGAAATATAATTAAAATAAAATATTAAAGGCTGCAGCTGCAAAATAACTTCACTTGCTGAGACAAATCCTCCATGTCATCAGCATTTGCAAACTTTACGATACAATGACATGCCATGGCGACTGTTTCTGGTCAGATCGTTCCTAGTCTTGTATCTATTACATGAATCTTTTTTTTCCCCATTTCCTTTATCTCGGAGCTTAACACCTAAAAGAAAATAATTACCCTAATGGTATTAAGTGTAGTTACTGGATTGTTTCACAGTATGCTTCTCCCTTTCAGTCCAGGGAATAAAGACTGTATGTGACAATTTATTCCTGTCTCGATTCTCAGCATCCCTGTCCATTTGTTGGCTGAGCTAACAGAAATGATCTGACTACTTCCTCTGTGGACTGTGTACTGCCATTTACATCCTCAAGGGCATCACTGATGGCAAACTGTCGATCTCGCAGTCGATTCCAGTTGGACAGAATATTATGGTATTCAAATACTTTCTCAAAATTGCCAATAGAGTTGTACAGTTTGATGAGACCTCTGTAATCATATTCCAGTCCACTGTAACCATCACCAAATAACTTCTTTCCTGCAAGCAAACACAAAGAACTTTTACTACTTGCTGAGTAAGCAAGTTTAATTATTTGGGAAAAAATAAAAGGCACTGCTGAAGCTGAAATCTAAATGATGGGAAATTTATATCTGAATCTAACTAAGCGACCTTCAAGTAATTTGAACTCCTCTGAAAAATTCCAGAGCAAAGTGGTAGACTAGGCCACACCTAGATTGTGATCAATTTACAACCCATACTTGTGTACTCACTTAATGTAACTAAATATTCAAGAGATAGGAAATTAAGGCAACTGATGTAGGCAGAATTTAAACAAAAACCTTAATCTTTTCCCTCTTACCTTACTATGTTTCCCACAACACAAAAGGCAGCAAATTGACCCGCTGAGTTTATGCCAGTGTCCACACTAATCCCACCAATCCCCCACTAATTTCCATGTAACCTCTCTCACCTGCTCATCAACTCCATCAAGATTATCCTCCCACCCACCCATACTTGGGATAGTTTACAGGAATCAATTACTCTACCAAGCAGTGCATCTTTGAGATGTGGGAGGAAACCAGAGAACCCCAGGGAAAGCCATGCAGTCATACAAAGAATGTCCAAACTCCACACACACAGCACCAGAAGTCAGGAGGAAACCCTGAATGCCAGAGTTGTGAGAAAGCAGCAATAATCTTGTCACCAAGGATATAGCAAGAAAGGGATTTAGAGAATTCATTCCAGGGAATTTAATTGGCAGGAAAAATGATAGACAACATTTAAAATGAAGTACAATTCTAAAAAGAGAGATGCAGGAACAGGAGACCTGGATTTATAAGTAGGGAAGGTTGTAAAAGTGGTTATAAACACATGGGATTCTGGGCTTGATGAATAGAGGCACATGGTACAAAAGCCAAGCATCTACAGCGAACCTTGGTAAAACAATGTTTCAGCCACAACTGGAATACTGCTTCTGATTCTGGGCTCACTTTAGTAAGGATAGAAAGGCTTTTACAGGTGCAGAAAGGATTTACTAAATGGTTTCAGTGCAAGGAGCATGCATTACAGAGAATGGTTGTAAATAAAGTGAAGTTATTTTATACTCTGCCATCAATGGTAGAAACAATGGAGTTGAGGAAAGTGCGGAGTTGGGAAAAGTGGGGACGTGCAAGGAACAATGAAGAAATTTGAAAATGGCCAAGATGATTCTGCATATGACGTCCTCAGTATTGGGGACCAAGTCTAAAGACACAAGAGACTGCAACTGCTGGAATCTGGTTCTGATACAGGGTTTCAACCTGAAATGTCAACAAATCCCACCCCCTGCACTGCTCCAAAATAAGTCTCATCAAGGCACTAAGTGTAAGCAATGTTGGCATTGGAAATCAAATGATTACAACACATTACAACAATGCTGTAAGATAAGGCAACAGTAGAAATTGATGCAGTTGACTGGCAATTGACGTGAATGAAGGATCACACTTTGGTCATGATGACATAGAAAAGCATGCAACTTTTAACAGGATTCTTTCAGAGCTGTGGGCTGGACAAAAGCCAGATCCAGAGTAGAAAAATGAGCAGTTCCAGCTATTCCAGATTCTTGGAAAGATAAAGGGTTAGAAACTGGTAATTATTTTTTACATAATGACCAACAGCATCACCTAACTTTTGGCCACATCATTTATTTCTTTCATAAGCATTCCGAGGCACGGCCAAGCTAAACAATGAATCCACTGGTGCCCTGGTGCCATATTAATTTTCCAATGATATCAACAACCAGAAGGATAATTAGTTTGCTTAAATAACAGTAAAGACAAAGAAAGTAGTGAAAAGGCAAAGTATTAGAAAGTGATAGTAAAGCAGATGCAATGGAGGTACTCTGTGGTTTGCAGGAGAGTAAATGCATGCAAACCAGCAGAATACATTACTGACACAAAGAATAGGCAACATGGCTAACCAAAATGAGAATGAAGTACAAACGTTGAGCAGTATTTTCCTTGTGGAAAAGGCAAGATAATTTACTCAACTGTTTAGATATGCTGGAAATAACACTGGTTGATTTTAATTCTGAACAAGATGGCCAGTTCCTTTTCAGAGAAATAATGAATCCTAGGGCTTTTTATAATTGATACTGCTATAATGGTGAGATATCAGGAGGTGAAGTTTCAATATTTTAGTAATAATTTAGTGAGACTTCAGGAATGCTCAGAAACATACTAGGTTGACGAAGACATATACTCCAATGTATAACAATAACAATAAGGCTCTGGAAACATAGCAGATGTGGGAACATGATGTGAGAGGACGAGTTACTTAATCATAGATATTTCTCTATTCACCTGATTTTTCTTCCCCCAAACTGTTAATATTAATCTGGCACAAAGCATATTACAGCTCAATACTTCAAGAAAGCCCATTGGCAGCATCCAATTAGGACGACTACTTGACTGGTGAAATCAATAATATAAGCTGATCAAAAATCACAACTTCAGTAGGAAAGAAACTACATCAGAATCACCCATGCTAAATGAACTGCCAAATAAGGATGTACATTAATTTAAAATGCTGGAAGCACTCAGCAGGTCAGGCAACATCTGTGGAAAGAGAAAGAGTTGAAGTTGTAGGTCAAAGTCCTTTATTAGGTCTAATGGCCTAACCTGCTGAAGGTTTCCATCATTCTTTTTGTTTCAGATTTTCAACATTGACGGTTTTGGAGTTTCATGCAAATATACTTGATTTGTAGGGATCAATTTTAACATGCACTATGTTAAACCAGTGCTCAAATTACAGAAACAGAAATAATACCTACTACCACTGTAGGAAGGCAATTACAAGGAAAGTGCAGATGGGAAGTTTGAACTCGCCAACCATTCATGCAAGGCATTGATAATGGCATGAAATGGTTTGAGATAAGTGGGCAGCACAGGATGTGCAAATAACACATCACCCAAGACAGACTTTCTAAGAAAATCTTTGCTTTAACTGCTGTGAAATATTTTAAATTTTAAATCTGATTGGAAGCTGTCAAAAATTATTTAAAATCTGTCATTGGGCAGCAAAAGTGTACTTTATTTTTTTTTACAAACTTACTGGGCTGGCATGAATGCCTGCCTCCCATGCCATAATAAGTAAATGTAGCAAAATGGTCCAAGATAACTCGAAGCAGCATTTAAGTAAAATTTGGATGTCATGCCACACAAAAAATGTCAATAATTTGATCAAAAAGTTAGATTTTAAAAAAAGTTAGATTTTAACAAAGTTTTTAAAGAGGAGTTAGGAAGGAATTCCAGAAGTTTACAGTTTAAGGCACATTTGTCAAAAGAAGTCATTATGGACCCCTATTACATTTTGTAAGAGATCCAACTTCCCCTATTCTGGTGTCTGCAGTTGTCAGGGATAAGTCCAAGGGGTCGCTAACTTGCAGCATCTGTGATGTCAACCACCTGACTCAGCAGCCAGCCAGTCACATTAAGGGAAGGGAAAATTTATGATCTTTAAATAACAAATCAAATAGACTGCCGAATAAACATCACCACAGAAAAAAGATTACGGTCAAAGCTGAAATGTCATAAACTTTCAAACTTTAATTTTTTTCTTATTTTAAGCTTATTTTTGCACATCTGAGAGAACTACCATTGGTATAACTTGAGTTTGCCAAGTTGTAATTATGACTTATTATTCCATTCGTAATTTACTGATGAAACAAAGTGCAAAATTTTCAGAAATAAAATCAGAAAGAGCATAAAATCTTCAGGTCAGGCAGCATCTGTGAAGAGAGAAAAAGAGTTAACATTTCAGGTTTTAGTTCTGATTTAGGGTTGTTAACCTGAAACATTATCAGTTTCTCTGTTGGTGCTGCCCAAACTGCTGTGTACTTCTGGAACATTCTTTTTTCATTTCAGTCCTTGCAATTTTGTTTTCTTTCCAGATTATTTTGTGGCAAGACTAGTTTGTAAAAAAAAAGTTACATCCATGCCAATTCTAGTCACTTTCCTTTACTGCAGTATAGAAGACTGCAAACAGCCATGCTTCGAGAAGAGGGCCAAATCACTAACAGCAACTTCCGGATTTTTGTATTAAACTCAAAAACTGGTACAAATCTCATCAAGTACTGATGCCAAACAACAATAGATATGCAGTTATTACCCGCCAAAATCTTGGTCATGTCTTGAACTTTCATCAGACATTCAAATACAATAGCATGCAAAAATAGGATTATTTTGGCATTGCATTCCCTACAAATACAGTGGTACATACCTATTGCTATAGATCTCAGATAAAGCTTTTCAGCATCTTCATATTGATTCATATCATAGTTATAGAGAGAAGCAAGATGTCCCACTGACAATGCCACTTCATAATCTTCCTGGCCTAAGAGTTGCTCCTTAATTTGAATTGCTTTAATATGCATTTCTTCCGCTTCCTATTAAAGTAACAGATTATTGATAATTATGACAACTGTAACTATAATAATCTCCCAAGGCAATGATTTGAGCATTGCTCCTTAACTGACACCATATAAACTACTACAAGAGTTACTTCTTTACACAATGGTGGTAGAAGTAATTCTAACTTTTTTTTACATTTTAAATATTCTTCTCAAAAACAAGTTTATAATAGAGAACATTAACAATTTCATGTTATTCAAGTTATTTAACATTACCATGACATCAGATGTAATTGACATACAACTGTTTCAACAGATTTCAATTAAGAGTTCAATAGTAAGAGATTCCTTGTCCACAGAGCCTTTGTGATAGCTGCAATCAGGTTCAGCACGTAGTTCTGGACCCTACAGCATACCAGTTTGTAGCACTCTAGAATACCACTGAGTTTCAAGCATACCAGAGATGGTCTTTCACCGCATTGATAGTTTTCCAGCAGCAATTAATATTTGTCTCATTGTGAATACCTGGGAACAGCCCATCCAGCACTGAGTCCTGTGAAATGTAGCTATTCAGGATGAGCCTTGACAAATACCTCTGCATCTATCCCCAGATCTTCCTGGCAAAGCCGCATTCTAGGAGGAGATGGGCAACTGAGTCACTTCCAGTGCTGTCGTCTCAAGGGCAGCGTTCAGTGAGGTCACTATTCTGATGTAAACGAAAGAAATGCCACAGAGGGCTTCGCTCACCACCAAGCAGGGTTTTGTGCTTGTTGAAAGTTTGATAATGAGCATTCTGCCAAATTACTTTGATTGTTGCCTCAGGAAAGCACTTGACAGGATCCACCATCTCCTTTTCCTGCAGGGCTCTGATGACGTATCATGTTGCCCAGTGGAAAATTGCTATATGATCAAAACTATTATAACAGACAAAGTGTTCTGAGTGATAGGTGGTGCTGAATGGTCTAACTAAAAAGGAACATTCTAAGGCAACAGGGGTAGACCCATCCTTCGTAACACTAGGGACAGAAAGAACCTTAACACAGAATGACACTTGGAGTTTCCATACCCAAACTGTTTATAAACAGTTTGATATAGTCACACACAAATGTAGCATCAAAATGAGGACCACACTGAGTATGTTTCCCACTCTCCCCACCCCCTTTTCTGGAGATTATGCATTGAGGTTCTGTGATCCCAATCCATTTTTAAGCTCCAGATTAATCGTAAAAGGTCTCAAGTGTTTGCTATAGAGCGGTTGCTGGGTACAGGCCACACCCTTGCAGAGTGCAGTAACAGAGAGCACCTTACACAATGACCAGGTTCTTTCCCATGATTAATAATGAGTGCAGTTGCTAGAGTATGTTTCTCTTTCACCTCATTTATTCACTCATCCAGTTTTGATGCACATCCTGGCCTCTCTGAACCATATTCCCATTTCCTTCAGGTAATCAGATCTGATGGTGAAGGGAACAAAGAATTTGCTGGCAAGGCTGCCAAAGAACATAGTTTCATTTTCTATTGTGATTGACTTTGAATCCTCTGAAGCTATATCAATCTACATTTTGACAGTTAAAATGTAACAGAAAGCAGAAGATGGCAATCTTACCCATTTTTAGGAATATTTTGATCTGAGTGAATCCACTGTCTGGGATCAGTACCCTCCATGCACCCCCCCCCACCCCTTATATTCCCAGTGTTCCTAGTGAACTCAGTAAAATTCTATATAACAAGACAAAGAGTACAGTTTCATCTTGGAAAGCTTTGCTTTCCACCCGTTGATTAGGACTGTGCTTTGAGGTCTGTGGAGAGCAGTCATCTGTAATTATGGATTCCCTCCCCAAGCCCCATTTTGGAAAGAACTTTGTAACATATATTTGAAACATTCAGCCAAAGGCTTCTATCTGGTCCAAGGGACGAGGCAAGTATTTACTCCCACCCATCCTGTACATAGGCAAGCATAACCATGAGTCGTGCAAGACCTGGTCCGTTAGAGATCTTCTAGCCAGGTATGGTGCAGGCCTGGTCTGTTTGAATCACCAGACCCAGAACAGACCTGACCTAATAGGACAGAATCTTGTAACCCACATAAAGCAGCAATTTCTGATTTTCTCCTTCTCCTTTTGTTTGTAGATCAGGGCAATAATTTCTTTCCTCCTGCAATCTGACATGCTACAAGTTAGAATTACAGTGTTGTACACTTCTGGCAGATGGGGGTTGATCCAATCCAATGTATCCAGTAGAAGTCAACTGGCAAGCCATCACTTCAAGCTTGCTTACCCCAAAGGACCAGACTTGTTTGCTCATCTTGGGTTAACAGTTGGTCCAGACTTGCTTGCTTATTGTCATCTAACTCAGAGACAGAAGGTTTTGTAGCTGTTAGATGGCATAGTACAAGTCAGAAGGATATGTCAGGCTGTGAGGATGTTATTGATCTATCCTCTTCTCTCAGATTGCTGATCACAGAACCCTCTGTGAACCTTCTAAAAGAAATATGTAGACATCTCATCCTGCTCCACAAAGTAGATTCTAGATTGGGAAATGATCTTGGAGGATTCAGAAGCCAGAGTAAATATTATTTGCTTTTTACTTCTTGGAACTCCTCTCAACATCCACCACCACTGAATGCATTAACAGTAGATTCTACATTCTTTCCTGGAGTTGCGGCATCTCCCTCAGGTTCTCTTGTTTCTCGAATGCTCTTGAGAATGAAGAGCGTCGGTGTTTACCTTGATTGCTTCCAACCAGTGCAAATGGGAATCGAAGGGACTTTCACAGTTCTCCAACCTGTGTAAACCCTTGAGCTGCTTGATGCTTTCATGTTTAGCTTCCACATCCCTCTGGTCTTTTTGCAGTTGACAGCCAGCCAGCAGGAAGTAGTGGTCAGCAAATGGTACTGGTGTGATTTTGGTGAACCTAATAGTTTTTGTTTGGAATGGAAAGACTTTGGACATACAAGCCTAATGCCCTGGGACAACCCTGAACATCAAAGCATTTTGTTTCTATGAAAGCAACAGCACCATCTGCTGCCTACTTTGTTTCCATTTTTCTCACGTTGGACCCAAAGACAGGATTTTATACATGGCTAGAAGGTGATGAAACAACAAGGACTTTCTGAAATGGGAATACTTCATTAACAAGGCATGGACAGATCAGAATAAGCATAAAAGGTAAGGGGTAGGTAGGACTGGACTCTGAATAAAATGGGTTCTGAAAATCCCAGCCTTTGACTCTGAAAGCCATGCATTAAACATTACCTTGAACTTCCGCATTGATTGATAGAGTCTGCCCAAGTTTCCATAGTGCTTTGCAGTCTGCACATTGAATTCTCCAAAGGCTTTTTTGGCTAACTGGAGTGAAGAAAGGTGCAAATCATGGGCCTCCTGAAGGAGTCGCTGCTCAGTTTCTTTATTATGACAGTCAATAGCAATTTCCTCCAATATAAGTGCTGCAAAATAAAGTAGTGGCAAAATCAACCAACAAGTAGATTTCACAAGGCATATCTAAACAAGCCCATAAATCCTGAAGATTAAGAGTAGAAGTCTACCATATGGTGAAAGCATTTCATCACGACCTTCTCTAGGTCAATTTAAGAAGGTACAATAAATGCTATTTTTAATATTAAGATAAAACTTAAGCTAAAATTATCCACTCTTTCCAATTTAAAAAAAATTACACCACACCCCACTTGAATTCTCTAGCCATTCACAAATAATTTGAAATCAAGATATTAAGACTAACATCAGATATATCACAAATCGATGCAGTAAAATATCAAAAATTAAGCAGAAATGTAGATGAAGATAATCATCAGATTTGATTCTGGTCTCACAAACTATCCATTCAAGAGCAGACTACTACATTTTGGGACCTATGAATGTTTGCAGAGGATTCGACCCACAATTGGAGGTTTTCCTTGACTCGTGCAGACATCTGCTATTCTAAGCCAGCAGTGTTACTACACTTAAACTTAATAATTTCTCTTACTTCCAAATAAAATGCAAACCAATTGATCTTGAAGATAAGGAAAAATTGATGTTCAATGTTTGCTTCAATATCTACGGTTGAGGAAGGCAAGAAAATACTGAAAGAGGGATGTGGAATCAAAGTTGGTGTGAATAGAACAACACTAACAAATAAAACAATGGCACTATCCTCAATACTAGATTGCTTTAAAATTCTTTCGTAGAAAAAAATGGAAGTTAACACTGCAGATTTCCCAACATAACCTTTCAAAATTCTTTCAACTGAGGAACCACTACTTCAGACAGAAAAAATGCATAATGTAATTTAAAGGTGAGCATGGGAAACCAATGAGCTTAATATCTGTTATTGGGAAATTACTAGAATCCATAATTAACAACAGACTGACTGAACACCTTCAGTGTTTTCAGTTGATCAAAGTCAGACAGCATGCATTTATAAAGGCTATAGTTTGACAGAGCTTTTGTTTTTGACAAGGTGACTAAAATAGTGGTCAGGGAATTTCCAAGTACATCATTTACATGGCATTTCAGAAGACATCTTACAAATAATTGTTGGGTGGAGCAATGTCAAATGGAATTTGATTTTGACAAATGTGGAGGTGATGCATTGAGAGGGTAAACAACAATGGTGAGACATACATAGTAAATGGTAGGACCCTAGGGAGTGTTGATGAACAGAGGGATCTGGGGGTACAAGTCCAGATCCCTGAAAGCACAGGTGTATGTGGTCGTGAAGGATGCTTGCCTTCATTAGCTGTGGCACACAATATAAGAGTCGGCGCATCATGCTACAACTTTACATAACATTGGTTAGCCACACCTGGATTACTGTGTACATTTCTGGTCACCACACTATGGGAAGGATGTAATTGCACTGGAGAGGGTGAAGAGAAGATTCCCCAGGATGTTGCCTATATTGGAGCATTTCAGTTAGGAGGAGAGACTGGATTTGCTTTCTCTAGAATGGAGGAAGCTGAGGGGTGAGTTGATAAGAGGTACATAAAATTATGAGGGGAATACACAAGGTAGATAGAAAACAAAATCTTTCTCCACGGCAGAGGTGTAGAGAGCATCGACTTAAGGTGAGAAGAGCTTCAGAGAGGATCAGAGGAAGAATCAGAGGGAGAAATGTTTCCAGAGTGGCTAGAACCTTGAATCCACTCCCTGAAGAGACGATAAAGATCCTCTCACCACATTTAATAAGTACTTAAGTCAAGTTCTTGAATTGCCAAGACATAGAAGGCTACAGACCTAATGAGGGTAAATGGGATTAGTGTAGATAGGTAGAACAGGTGGCATGGATATTGACACAGCATGTTTCTGTACGATTATGACTATATCAGAAATTTTAAAAAAACAGAAAAACACTAGAAGCACTCGGGTCAGGCAGCATCACTGGAAAGAGAAACTGATTTCAAGTTTCAGATCTGAGACTCTTCCTTAGAATGGGAAATAGA
>JARFYF010000054.1:19415961-19429126 GCA_030265395.1 Rhina ancylostomus | reverse complement strand
ACAACAAGATCAACAATTCATGAAGCTGGCTAGAATTGATGTTTCTGAGCATAAATGCCCAGAAATCAGAAACTGATATTTAAATAACTGAGATCAATGACCATTTACCCTTAGCCCTTGCCATTTCTTTCAGTGTCTTTTCCAGGAGCATGGCTTGCAGATGTCCAGAGAAGCCCACTATAGCAGAATGTAGCACTGGCCTCTTACGCTATGATTAGCTAGATGTGTGACAGAACAGATTTGACTGCAAGTAAGGCCATGTTCCAGAATCAACGATTATTAAAGCTGTTACTATCATCAAATGTTTGTGAATGCCTTTGGAAACTGGTTTCTTCCATTCACTTTGGTGCAGACTCAGCAAACAGATTTTCCCCACTCTGAGGACTAGGAAACCTGTGAAGTTTGGCAATGTCTTTATGGGCTCCATGAGTCCACCAGTGAGCAAAGTTGTCTCGGGGCTGGTGGTCTACTGCGCAAAAGACTGTATTTCTGCCTAAATTCAGAAACAGCCCAGTCATAAGCTTATTTGTCATTGATCCTGGCAGATCTCAGCTGGCAACCTACCAAAGCAACATGGAATTGCTTTACAAAATACACAGAATCCCGAATAACTGCAATGATTCCAATTTATTTTTAAAATCATAAGATTGAAGAGTCTCTAATACAATGCCAGAACTGCCATGCTATAAAATGATCTTCCTTGTGATGGCAACTCAAATATCTTCATAATTAGTCAACAATGTACACAAAAGTCAGTAGGTCATATTTTAAATAATTTGATCAAGTATTAAATAAGTTAGTATAAAAGGTATCCAATTCCAACAAGTTTTAATCCTGAAAGAAGTGATATTAAATATTACTGACCTTACCTACTGCAAAATCAGTACGATGAAAGGTAAATTTATCATTGGCTATGCAGCTTGCTACTTCAAAATCATTTTACATGGAATGAAGCTGGATAGTTGAGTGCATAATACCCACTGAGTTCACCGATACCCACATTAAAAAAAAGATATACTGGCAGAGTAAAGATACTGCTTCACTATAAGTGCTATCATCTGACTCTACTTGCGTAAGGACACGTCAACTATCTCACTCTTTAAGCCTTTTCCATCACATTAAAAAATTAACCAGGTTCCCTGGTCTTCAACTCCCAACCAGCAGAAATGATTTCTCTCACCTGTTTTCCTTAATATTGAGAGCATTGCCCAGAATTCGCAAATTCCAGTAAACAGAACCAGAGTTTGGCTGTCATTTAAGCCTCGGAGTCCAGAGTAACTCCAGTTAATCTACATTGCAGTCATTCCAAGTACAACAGCCTGGAATTATTTTGAACAGTGAGCTGACCATCCTCACTGATCCCCTACTCAGTAGGATAGCACTTGCATGCATCTTCAAGCAATAACTTGGTCCATGTCATCAGTTCCAATCTGGTAATTGGGCCTTCTAGCCATGATTCTCATTGCAGAGGGACCTTAAAAATCCTACCCACTGAAAATGCTCTGACAGCAAAAATCTCAAATTAAAGAAAACAATTTTAATGTAAGCATATTTAAGTAAATAATCAATTAAAAATATGAATTATCCAAAACTTACCTCTCCTCTTCAGTTATTCTTTTCTACTGAAATAAACAAACAGTCTCTGACCCATGCCATATCTATCGTGGCACAAGTTCAGCAGGCAAACTTTATAGTATAACTGCTGAGAAATGGTAGGAAGTTAGCTGGACTTCATGAGTAATCCTTTGCTTGAGCATAGTTGGGAAACAGTTGTGAAGTAGTTTGTGGGAGTCCTGTGTTTTCATGCAATGAGAGAGGAAAATGTCAACTAATATACCCTATTAACAGCTCTGCAGATGTTGTCTATTCAAAGCTGTGCAAAGCTTCATGTCTTCTATACTCATTGTACTCCAATCTATATAAACACCACTGAACTTTTGAATTTTCTTCAGCCATCCTAAATGTTTTAATGATGTACATTGGCTTCCTGTCCGCTGGTTAATGCTTCTCCCTTTTTTGTCATGTGGAAACTGCTGTTGTGTCCTATTCCGGTCCAATGGGGCTGACCTCTCAGTTATCCACATAAAAACCATTTGTCACCATTTCTGCCCATTCATGTAATCTATTAAGCCCTCTTTGTAATTCAGTGAATCTACCTACTCTGCTTATAATGCTGCTTATCTGTGTCATCAGCAAACCTGTATATAAATTTCCCTACCCAATATCCACATTGTTTATAAATACAGCAGACAGTTGCAGGCCCAACACAAATCCTTGTGATCACTACCAGTCACAGCCTAACAACCAAGTACATGGCCATCCCTATGCTCTACTTCCTGACACAGCTAATTTTCTAGCCAAATCAATTGATCCTATGAGCATCAACTTTAATTTCTTATAAAGCAAACACCATCTGGAAGTCTGCACAGTTTAATTAATAATATCTATAGAAGTAACATCTTCAAAGTAAATCTTGCAATTTCACAATATAAACAGAAAAAACTGGAAACATTCAGCATGTCAGGCAGCATTTGTGAAGAAAGAAACAGAGTTAATGCTTCACGTAGAAGATTATCATATTGTGATGATAGGTGACCAAGCAAAAATATTGACTACTTCCCTCTCCACAAATGCTTCTTGAATGACTGAGCACCTCCAATATTTTCTGTTTGCAAATTAAATTTCCCACACTCGTAGGTTTTTGCTTTTAGTCATGCTTGCTCTTACTGTTCAAGGTTTTTGGTCATTTTATCCCTTGTAATACCCTGATAACAGATATTGAGCTAATTAATCAGTCTTTCAAGGTTTCTTCCTCCCACTTTTCTTAAATAGCAGAGGGACATGCAACTTTCTAATGTGAGGCTTTGTTGATGTTCCTTACAATTGTAGCATAAGTGAATAGCAAGTCCTAAAAGAATAAGCAATGGGAAGCCTATCAGTGACCTTAAGTAGCACCACTGTGTGCATAACTTGAGCTAAGAAATTAAAGTATTCCAAGTATTCATTCAGGATCTTGCCTGTGCATCTTCTGCCTTTCATTTCAAGTGGAAATAGATCCATCTCTCCATTATGCAAGGGATTTAATTTATTATTTTATAATTTGTAAACATGCAAATGTGAAATGAGATACAGTTTAATTAAAATTACAGCCATTTTCATTACTGTGTTTAACAGTCCAAAACCAAAGTACAGTTACAGCTTAATGTATACTCCAAAACCTAATAGAAGCAAAGTAGTAACAATTTCAGCCACTAGAACATTTGGTCCTGCAAATTTTTTTAAATTTCTGGAATTTGCATTGTTTAATTCACTCAATCTGTGTGACAGTTTCACTATGCAGAAACAATGAAACTATTTAAAATGCACTTGCAACAAGTCAGCAGCAAATGCACTCTGTTAACAATGGAATTTAAAATTCGACTTTTTAAATGCCAAAACCCACTGTCTAATAATTTGTAACATACAAAAAAATTCTAAATATTTCAGTTTATTTTCAAATAGATGACAACATTTATACATAGTTTTTAAATGTATTCCTACAAGGGAAAAAATGGTCATGCACCAAAGTAGTAAAAAATAACAACTGAAAGCCAGGCTGCTTGCTGGTTTTATAAAAGATGGTCTCAGAATTTGGGAAGAAATGCAGAGTTCAGAAGGGGAATTTTGGATCACTGGGGCTGAGCGGCTGGAAGAAACATCCAGCAGCAGCAATCCAAATACACAAGATATAGTCAGATGAAAAGAGCTGGAAAATGACAAAAACATTACAGTAGGTGCAAAGGCAGAAACAATGAGACGATTTAAACTGGCAAAGATATTTGAAGCACTGTGACCTGTGCAGCAGTGAAAACTAATGCAATGGGAATATGGGACTTGGTACAGAATGGGATGTGGGGAGATTTTGAACAATAGTATGAATTTACCAAAAAATAAACTCAATTTCTTTCAAAGCCTGGCTAAATGAAATATGCATTTAGAGTCTTAGAGTTACACTGCACAGAACTGCCAACCAAAGTGCCTTCCTGAGCTAGTGCTTGCCCATATCCCTCTTTCCTATCCATGTACTTCTCCAAATGTCTTTTAAACACTGTAATTGGAACTGCTTCTACTACTTCCTTTGGCAGCATCCATATGTGAAAAACTTGCCCGAGTCCCCTTTAAATCTTTCCTCTCTCACCTTAAGCCTATGCCCTCTAGTCTTAGACTCTCCTACCACAGTAAGAAGACTGTGGCCATCCATCTTATCTATGCCCCTCATGATTTTATAAACCCAATAACATCACCCCTTAGCCTCCTTTACTCCAAGGAAAATGGTCCCAAACTATCCAGCATCTCTCCAGTCCCAGCACCCTTTTCTACACCCTCTCTAGATTAAATCACATCCTATAGAATGGCAACCAGAACTGCACTGAATACTCTAGTGCAGTCTCACTGTCTTCGATGCACCTGTAATATGACATCCTAAATCTTGTACTCAAAGCACCTTCTGATGTAGGCAGAAGTGCAGACAGACATTTTTCACCACCTTGTTGCTACTTTCAAGGAACTATCCAGAGGCCCTACAACTCTCCTTAGGGCTGAGCTTTTCACTATATGTCCTGCCCTGGTTTGACTTCCCAAAGTGCATCATTTCACATCTATCGGAGTTAAATTCCATCTGCCAGTCCTTAGCCCGTTTTCCCAGTTGATCGTGATCCTGCTGAAACCTTAGATAACCTTCTTCACCATCCACCACATCACCAATTTTTGTGTCATACACAAACTTACTAACCATGTCACCTATATTCTCTTCCAAATCAGTAATATACATGACAAATAACAGGTATCCCAGCACCGATCCCTGCGGCACACCACTGGTCACATGCCTCCAATATGAAAAACAATCCTTCACTCCTACTCTGATTCCTTCCACCAAGCCAATTTTATATCCAATTGGCCAGCTCACCCTAAATCCCATGTGACCCAATCTTTCGTACCAGCATACAACATGGGACCTCGTCAAAAGCCTTGCTCAAGTTCACATAAATAATGTCTTCAGGAAAGGGAGGTCAGGAGAACACACATCAGTCCTCATGAGGGGTCAGCAGTGGGAAGGATGAGCAGCTTCAAGTTTCTGAGCATCAATATCTTGGAGGATCTATCCTGGGCCCAACACACTGATACAATCACGAAGGCGGCACATCAATGGCTCTACTTTGTTAGGAGTTTGAGGAGATTCAGTACGTCACCAAAGACTCTTCCAAATTTCTTTAGATGTACGGTGGAGAGCATTCTGATTGGTTGCATTGCAGTCTGGTATGAATGCTCCAATGCACAGGATCACAAGAGATTACAGAGGGTTGTAGACTTAGCCAGCTTCATCATGGGCACAACCCATCATCGAAGACATCTTCAAGAGATGGTACCTCAAGGCGGCGGCATCCATCACTAAGGACACTCATCATCTGGAACATGCCCTCTTTCTGTTATCAGGGAGGAAGTGCAGGAGCCAGAAGACTCGCACTCAATTCAGGAACAGCTTCTTCCCTCTGCCATTACATTTCTTATGTTCCATGAAACCCATGAACACTACCTCATTATTCCTTTTTTGTGCACCATTTATTTATTTTTGTAATTTATAGTAATTTTATATCTTTACACTTAACTGCTGCCACAAAACAACAAACAGCACAAGTCAGTGATAATAAATCTGATTCTGACCACCACACCCATGACACTCTTCTGGGTCAACTCAAAAAAAAATTAATCAAATTTGAGAGATGCAATTTTCCACACACAAAGCTATGCTGACTATATTGAAACAGTCCTTGCCTTTCCAAATGCAGATAGATTCTCTATCAGAATCCCCTCCAGTAACTTTAACACCAGTGAAGTTAGGCTCACAGGACTGCAAGTTCCCTGGCTTGTCATTGTAGCCCATAGGTAAGTTTTGGAAATGACAGAATCAAATCATGTTGAGAGCTTTAGCAAAGCAATTGATTTATGGTTTTTATGAACATGATTCTCTTGAAATCTATTTTTTTTTGAGGTTGCAACCAGCAGACAAGATCAGAGGGAATGTATGGATGTGATTTATTTGGTTTTTGATAAGAGTCCATACAAAAGGTTTAAAAACATTAGAGCACATGGGCTTGGGAATACTATACTGCAGTAGGTTAAGGACTGGTTCACCACATCAAACCAATAGCAACAAAATGATTTTTGTTTGGTGGGGAGTGTGCCACCAGTGGGGTGTTGCAGGTGTTGATATTGGTGATCCACCTATTCACAATCAATTCTAATGATTTTGATGAGGGAACTATCAAGTGTAGTATATTAGAGTTTGCTGGTGATACAAAGCTGGGTGGCAGTATGGGTTCTGAGAAGGATGCAAATTGACTTTACTGGGAACATAAGTAGTCTAAGTGAATGGAGGAAGTACATGGTGGATGGGATACAAGGTGAAAAAAATGAGGTTATCCACCAAATATAATGACAGTTCACCAGTTCATTTGCTGGGATGGGGGTTGTAATATGAAGAAATATTAAGCAGACTGGATCAAAACTAGTGTGTTTAGAAAAAAAAACAGGAGGTGATCTCATTAAAACATACAAAATTCTAATATGGCTTAACAAGGTAAATGAGAAAAAATTTCTTGTGATTGGGTTGCAATTTCAAAATAAGAGATTGGCCATTTAGGACAGAGACAAAAAGAAATTTCTTCACCCCAAGGATAGTGAAATCTTTGGAATTTGCTCACCAGAAAGGCTTGTTGAGCCTCCATCACTCAGTACATTCAAGACAAATAGATTTTTTCGATAGTAAAGGAATCTCGGAATATGGAATTACTGCAGGAAAGCGACAAGAGGTAAATGATCAGCCAGAACCTTACTAAATGGTGCAGCAAGCTTGAGAAGCTGAATAACCTATTCCTGCTTTTGATTCTCATTCCATGAAATCGAAGTGGAAAGAGATCCATTCAGTTAGCGCCTCTGAGCATACAAGTGAAATAACAAACTTTCAAAAGAAAAAGCAGTTTTATTGGTTTACTATCTTTTGCTTTATAAAGGTGAATTTTCACAAGCCAAAGCAGAACAGCAATGAAGTATTCTTATCAGTACTCAGCAAGGGTTGCTTATCGAGGGCCAACCTTTTATTTTCCAAAAAATGTATATTAAATTTTCTATGGCTTTCTCTTTACCAAGTCCATTGCCCCAAGTTTGTTCTGCCATTCAGTTAGATTAAGCCCAAATTGCAACTCAATTCTATTTGTACAATCCTTGATTCATATTGGTGATAATTCTCATGCTCAATAAAAACATCCATTTCAGTTTTAGAAAAAAAAAGTTTCATATTTTCTAAGATTTGTACTAAAAAAACTCATCAATTTCATTCTTAAATGACTTAGCATAAAATTTAAAATTGCAGCCATTAAATTCTGTATTTTCTCCAAAGGAATTATCTTCTCTACATCTGAAGTATTTCAACAACCTTCTAAAATCAATGGAATACAAACCTAGTGTTTGTCACCTATTGTCAAACTTTAACCCAGAGTGCAATTTTGCCAAATCTACACTATTTCCCTTCTAAGGTCCTCCTTGGGTATGTTGCCAAAACAGAACACAATAACCAGATGAAATCTGATCAAGTTTCTTACAACTGAAGCACAACTTCCGCTCTTATACGTTCCAAATAGTTCAAGATCATGGCTAATATCCCACTAATTATTTTCTGTACTTGTGCACTAACTTTAAGAGATTAGTGGATAGCAAACTCGCTACTCTAATATATATTGATACAATGTTTTTATCAGTATGCCCGTAATTAGAACACCAAATAAATTCATCATAAGAAAATAATTTCAAGATTATGCACTTCAGATATTAAAACCCAATTAGAGTAAGGCTTATTCATTATGGATGTCAGACAACCTTTGAATAAGCTATTGTCACTTTCCATTTGGTTAACCGTCTTTCTCCTGTGTCACAGATATAACACTGCCAAGTGACAAGGGCATTTCAAGGCTATTGCCTCTGTTACTCTATATATATATTAAAAAAAAGTTAAAGCAGTTTAGGAATGAATGGGCCTCTAATTTTCCCTCCTTCTGGGAAAAAAATACCTTGCTTGCAGTTAATAGTGTGTTTCAAGACAGAGAAATATACCCTGAGAAAAATAGACCATTTGGACACCACTTTTTTTAAAAAACATGTTGTCTGTCTATCAATATGTGTAATTAATGTAATTTCTTCTGAGTTCTAATCATAAAAGCAAAATTGAGCAGAGTGTCCTAGCATGCAAATACATCTAATGTACAAAACTGAATAACAAGACATTCACAGCTTGATTCAATATACTGATATGCCTGAACTGCAGTGTTTTGGCTTTACAATTCACTAAATATTTCCACTAAAGGTACAATAAAATGTGGTTTTGTTCTCAGCTAATAGTATTGTAGGTTTATCACTTCCATTCTTCACTTAAGACATGGGAGGCAGCAACATCTAATCAATGAAGCAAAAACTTTTTGCTAACCAAGTAGCCATCTGAACAGTGCACAAGATATATTAATTCAAATTGTGATTTCAATAAATAATAAATCAGGATTTTTTTTACAAATAAGATTTGAAAGAAAGGAAAAGTGTTTAAAACTACACACATATAGTATCAACTGATGAATTGAAGTATTCATTATTCAAAGTGTTATTTCTTACTAGTAGAATCTCTCAAAAATGTATTTTTTCCTTAACATTAAGAACTACAATGCTTACACCACATTGTTCAAATTATCTCCGTACAAATACTTGATAAACTGCAGTGTGGGGATGGATGGGGACTGTGTCATTACTTGACCGATTATAGATGACGGATTACATCTGCGGCAAGTGTTTTTCTTAAAGTGTAAAAAAAACACCTGAAATGTAAACGCATTGTTACCCAATCCCTGACGGCAATAATACTGAGCTTGCTCTTGTTCCAGAACACCCAGGACTGGATATTTTGGAGATTACAAATAAGCAAAAAAGACCAAACTTCTCAGTTTCAATGCAAAAAAAAAACAACCGGAGGTGGAAATAAAAGCGGCGCTGGGGCGAGACGGCCGTACCTTGTAATAAACGTCGAACTGGATATTTTCGGGTAGGGATCGGATCTCCCTCCGGGAGCGGGTGTAACTGTCCACCACGGCCGAGATTGCAGTGTTGTACAGGGTTTCGGGAATCCATTCCAGCTCCACGGCCGCCATGTTGTTGATGCCTTCTCCCCCTCGGCGGCCGTCTCCCACCCGAGGACCGACTCCCCTCCCCTCGCCACACCGCACCCCCGACCACCTTCCGCCCGCGAACGAACGCAGCCTTCTTAAAAACAAAATGACCAGATTGCCACTTCATTCAAAACCATTTCCACCGCCATCCCTTCATCTTTTTGGTACAATTTCCTCACAGAGCACAACCAAATTTTTTTTCCCGAACCCACGCCATGCGTGGTGACGTACCCCGCCCCAAGCGCATGCCCGCTCCGTGTCGTACGTCATGAGGGTTTTTAAAAACCGAAAGGAAAACCCGCAGTGAGCGGCTTCCGCGGCTCGGCCGGGTTAAATTTTCAGGTTTGCGCGCAAAGGTGGGGGAGACGCGACTTGCGCGGGCGGGCGGATATTTAAACAGGGACGCAAGAGGCTGCTGATGCTGGAATCTGGGGCGGCAGACAATCTGCTGGAGGGGCTTCAGCGGGTCGGGCAACATCTGTGGGAGGAAAGGAATTGTCGACCTTTCGGGTGGAAACCTTGCACCAGGGCTCTGAGTCCTGATGGAGGGTTTCGACCCGAAATGTTGACAATTCCTTAAACCCACACCCCCCCACCCCCCAGATGCTGATCGACCCACTGAGTTCTTCCAGCAGATTGATTGTTGCAGGTACTTTAAACATTTGGGACGATCTCTGAGTCCCACCGCAGTAGAATAAGAAGAGAGAATACTCAGCAGGTCAAGTAGTGTCTGTGGAGAAAGAAAGAGTCAGTGTTTCAGGTCGATTAACACCAGATATATTCTAAAGAGTGACAATCCCTAACGTTAACTGAATAGACCAAAGGGAAAATGAAGCAGCAATATTGAGGAATGGCAGTCAACAGTCTCTAGGTCCTGACAAGTAACAAAAAATCCTGCAGGTATTGAAAATCTGAATTAAAAGCAGAAAGTCCTGGAAATACTTGAGAAGTCAGGCAACAGCAGGAGAGAGGAACTTTCAACTCTTCGTCAGAATCTTTAGTAGCTGTTGGTATAATGTCAAGTTAGCAACAAATCCTGTAATATATCAGGCAGACAAATATTCCAAATGTTCATTAACCTTGGAGGAATTGACCAATCATCTTGTCAGAAAGATATTTGTTATGTAAGAAAATTAATATTTGCAACACCATAAACATAGTAATGTAGAAATATAATCTAAAAAATATCAGTAAGAGGTCATTCATAGACTTGGGCCTTCTCTGCCATATATGACTGTGGATGAGCATTTTTCTCAATGCCACATTCTCATTCTCTGTCCGTACCTCTTCACGCCTTTCTTTCTGGAAATCTATCTATGTCCTTCTTAAACATGATCAGTGACTTGGCCTCCATTGTTTTCTGTGGTAAAGAATTCCACAGATTCACCACTGAGTGAAGAAATTTGTTGTCGTAAACCATACACTGAAATATGTGACTCCTGGTTCTTGACATCCCCAACCAGATAAAACATCATCCCTGCATCCAGTCTATCCAGCCCTCTACTTTCTAGTTTTTTGCACAGAAATCAGCCCTTCAGCCCACCATGTCTATGCCAACCTTTTCTTCCATCTACACTAATCAAACATACTTCCATAAGGTCCACATCCTTCTATGCCTTGCCTGTTCAAGTACCTGTCTGAATGTCTCTTCAACATAATGATTGTATCTGACTCCACCATCTCCCCTGCAGCAAATTCCATGCATCAACCATTTTCTGTGTAAATAACTTTTCCCTAAAATCCCCTTTAAAACTTCTTCAAATCATCTTAAACCTAATCCTTCTTGTTCTTGATACCTCGACCCCGGGAAAAAGATTCTGACTACCCACCCAATCTATGACAGCCTCCTCTGCTCCAAGAAAAACAAGCACAGTCTCTCCCCATAACTAAAGTTCTTCAATGCAGGTAACATCCTGCAAATCCCCTCTGACTCTCTCCAGCACAACCACATCCTTCCTACAGTGTGGCGACCAGAACTGCGCATACTACTCCAAGCATTTTGTGAAACTGCAACATAATATCCCACCTTTTATATTCTATGCCCTGACTTTTTTTAAGGCAAACACCCAGGATTCTTTGTACATCAACATTATGCAATTTCTCATTATTTAAATAATATGCCACCTTTTTTTTCTACTGAAGTTGATAACTTCACATTTATCCACAGCCATGTATTTGCCATTCACTCAATTTATCTAAATTGGCCTGAAGCTTCCTCTTTGCATCCTCTTCACAACTCAAAATCCAATTTTGTGATAAAAAATTATTTTATTAAGCGGTGCAATGGAAAGTAATGCACAATTAAACTCAGTGATATTTCCACATGTTTTGCCAGTATGTATAATAACCTCTTCAACTGATCTGTTGAACATCTGAATGGATAAAAAGTAGCTGGTAACAAAACAAAGGCCTTCTGGGATATGTGAACAATGAGCAATGAGGGTCTTGATCTCTGTCTTTCCAAATTTTGAGCTGAAAAATGAAGGAACATAAGTTAATATGCTGCTTCCAGAGTATCAAAATTATAAAAATCTTGTTGAGTTCCCAGTAATTAACCAAATTAAAGTATATTATTGGTTGTTCCCAATAATGAACTGAATTAAAATATGTCATTAGTTGTGTATGGTTCCATGGGTGCTGTACCTTGTCCAAGCACCATTCTTCACAAGTGACAATTAGATTTAGTGAGAGAAAATGGTATAGTACTTAGCCATGGGTGAGGTGCTGGAGATCTGGAGGATAGCTAATGTTGATCCGTTGTTCAAGAAAGGCTCTAAGAATAAGCCAGGAAATCATAGGCCAGTGAGCCTGATGTCAGTAGCAGGTAAATTATTTGAAGGTATTCTGAAGGATGGGATATATAAGTATTTGGATAAATTAGGGCCTAATTGGGGATGGTCAACATAGCTTTGTGCAGAGTAGGTCATGTCTAACCAATCTTATAGAGTTTTTCAAGGAGGTTACCAAGAAGGTTGATGAGGGAAAGGTGGTGGACGTTGTCTACACAGATTTTAGTAAGGCCTTTGACAGAGTGCCCTATGGGAGACTGGTCCAGAAGGTTAAGTCACTTGGCATTCAGGATAAAGTAGCCAATTGGATTCAACATTGGCTTAGCAGGAGAAGCCAGAGAGTGGTAGTAGATGGTTGTCTCTCTGATTGGAACCCTGTGACTAGCAGTGTGCCACAGGAATCGGTGCTGGGTCCGTTTTTGTTTATCATTTATATTAATGATTTAGGTGATAATGTGGTAAACTGGATCAGCAAATTTGCAGATGACACCAAGGTTGGGGTGTAGTGGACAACGAGAAAGGCTATCAAAGCTTGCAGCGTAACCTTGACCAGCTAGGAAAATGGGCTGAAAATGGCTGCTGGAATTTAATGCAGACAAGTGTGAGGTGCTGCACTTTGGGAGGACAAACCAAGGTAAGACTTACACAGTGAATGGTAGGGTTCTGAGGTGTGCGGTAGAACAAAGGGACCTGGGAATACAGATTCTGGGAATAGTTTTTTGAAAATGGTGTCACAGCTGGAAAGGGTCATAAAGAGAGCTTTTGGCACTTTGGCCTTCATAAATCAGGGCATTGAGTACAAGAGTTGGGATGTTGAAGTTGTACAAGACGTTGGTATGGCCAAATTTAGAGTATTGTGTGCAGTTCTGGTCACCTACCTAGAGGAAAGATATCAATAAGCTTGAAAGAGTGCAGAGAAAATTTACAAGGATGTTTCTGGGGCTTGAGGACCTGAGTTATAGGGAAATGTTGAATAGGTTAGGTCTTTATTCCCTGCTGTGCAGGAGAATGAGGGGAGATCTTATAGAGGTATACAAAATTATGAGGGTTATAGATGGGGTGAATGCATGCAGGGTTTTTCCCATAAGGCTGGGTGAAACTAGAACTAGAGGACATAGGTTTAGGGTGAAAGGT
>JARFYF010000054.1:19405640-19415861 GCA_030265395.1 Rhina ancylostomus | reverse complement strand
TTATAGAGGTATACAAAATTATGAGGGTTATAGATGGGGTGAATGCATGCAGGGTTTTTCGCATAAGGCTGGGTGAAACTAGAACTAGAGGACATAGGTTTAGGGTGAAAGGTGAAGTATATAAGGGGAATCTGAAGGAAGACTTCTTCACTCAGAGGGAATGAGCTGTCAGCAGAATTTGTAGATGGTGGTTCAATTGTAACATTTAACAGAAGTTTGGATAGGTATATGGATGGGAGGGGTTTGAAAGGATATAGTCCAAGTGCAGGTAAATGGGACCAGGCAGAAGATCAGGTCGGTATGGACTAGATGGGCTGAAGGGCCTGTTTCTGTGCTGTAGTGCTCTATGACTCTATTGTATGGTGCATTTGCTACCATTTTTATTACATTAATGGCATAACTAATAATCAACAGAGGCACTTGCTTAGTGATCCATGCCCTATTGATTTGGAACATGTTGCAATAATGAAGCCTGTTAGGATAATAGATTTCTGTTATCATTGGGTTATGTGAGCTGAACCATGAGCACATCAAGGCATATTGTGGATAGTCCTTACAATATCAGCAGCAACAACAGTAAAAATTTGCTTTCAGGGAACCATTTTAACATGAAAAAATGTTCCAGAGTACAGAGGCATAATTGGAGATATCAGGATAACATTTGTAGTTTAGGAAGCATTTTAAAGGAGAAGAAAAGAGTGAAATGCAGAGCATTCCAATGCAATGCATTGGAAATACATTCCAGTGATGGGTGACTAGTGCTGAAGGCACAGTCACTGGTGTTGGAGTAATGGAAAAGGAGGCATGCAAAAGGCCAGAGTCAAATTTATTGAAAAATATGGGGGTGGGGGTGGTTGGTGATCCTAATAATGTTGAAGAAAGATACATAAACGTGGAACAGTGAGGCCATGAATAAATTTAAAAACAAGGCTAAATGTAAGATGTTGGAAAAATCAGGCAAATGTTAAGTCACTATCACAGGTATGAGAGGTGAGCAGGATTTATTCGGGATAGGACACCAGAATCGAAAATGCTGGAAATACTCAACATACTGATGAAGGGTCTCCAACCTGAAACATTGACTCCATTTCCCTTCTCACAAGTGCTGTACTTCCAGCATTTTCTGCTTCTGTTTTTGAGAAGCAAAAATATACCCTGAAGTATTCTCATGGATACAAACCTCAGCAATTTGTCTATTTTAATGATGGCATTTACTGAGGTTAACTCATAGAAAGAATTCACAGCTAATCCTCAGTTATTTTGTGACACATTAGTGTTCATCATATGCTGTCACATAATGGGTTGGATGTTGCTGACCTGTTCCCTTCACCTGGACTCCCCATGCCCATAACTTCCTGGATCAGACACTGACAACCTATTTTACTGGCCCAAAGTAACCCAGGGTCCTGTGGCCTAGATGGCAGCAGGACCTCCAGTGATGTAATGAATTAGTCCAGATCTTGTAATGCCTCTGAAAGCTGTGACAGTCAGCAAAACTTTGCTCCATGCTTTGCTGTTCAGAGACATTTAAGGCTTAAAAAGATTTAAGTAAATATTTCTGAAACATTAAATGTTATTAAATATTAAAACAAAGTTAGATAAGCACCTAAAATACTTATAAATAAATGAAACATGAAACTAAAGTGAAATAATTTTTTTTAAATGCAATACCACTGTCTCTTAATTCTCAGCCCTAGGTCCTCTTTGAAAACAATGGGGTCTCAGACCCTGCACCAACTGTGTCGGGTCCAGCTTGGCACAGGATCCAAGTGGGGACATTCAACAAGGCTTCATGAATCCCAGTGGCAGAGCAAACTGGCATGACAACACATACACAGCAGACCCAGACTCATTGCCATCTGAACAGCCAAATGTCAGCAGTTCAGATCAGAACTACTGAAATTACTAGGTAGTAATTTCAGTGCATCAGTGTAACTTATGCAGAATATAAAAGGGTGCAAATGCTGGTAAATGCTGGAAACCAGAGTTTCCTCTATTATTTGGAAGATTTTGTTGTAATGATCACTGTATTTCTCTCATCACTGCCTTTCCTACTGTGTCCTTGCTTGCTGTTAGAAATTATTACCTTATGAAAATGACCTATCATTAAAATACAGCACAAGGAACGGTAAGTTTTAATGGAATGTGTTCTTTTGCTCCCATTTTTCCTCTAAAATTTCACAGAACACTATCTGCAGCATAGGGTGTTCTTAAGTGTGTTGTGTGCTATCTATAATAAATAGTGTATTGCTGAATATTACTAATGAGAAGTACAAAAATAGATAAGAAGCACTAGACAGATCTGGATGAAGGCTTATAGAGTACCCAGCAATTGTTCAAGCTACTTTGTGTGGATTAAACATTTGCTGCATTTTGTAAATTGGAGCAGCTTTGCTTTTGGAACTGGTTGTGGAAGTTATTTAAAGTTATTTCATTGCTCTTTGGAGTTACCTGGAAACCAGATTTTAGATTTTTTGCTGCAGGACCAGATGCTTTGATGGAGATAAAGAGGGGATGTTCTCTACCCCTAGCAACAGCAGAAGTGCCACGTAATGGGCAAGAACTACAGTGGAAGCTTAAGCTACCACAAGCTCAGGCTGCTGACATTGTGGCCCAGCCATTGATGTGAATGTTCAATGCTGGAATTACTCCAGCATTCAGTTTGATCAGATCACCAGGATTGCTGAGATTCCTCCTTGGCAATGATTCTGCAGCATATAGGGGTTTCCTCATCTTAGAAACAGCTTTGCTGCTAAAGATGATGGAAAGGTTGCTTAGATTTCCCTTGTTCAAGAGGCCCATTACCTGGGATCCATATACTCCATGGCATCTTGTCAAACACAGCTGAAGAAATCTATGTATCTTCTCCATATGTGAGTCTACTTGGAAGAAATACTGAAGGTGAAAGGGCACAGAATAGACCCTGAGTGGGGTGGGCTCACCCCTAGCATGAGCCCACCGCCGTCTCCTTTACCAAGAATGGCTCAGTATCATCACCAATGACTGAGCTGCTCAGATCCTGAATTAAATTGGCAACTGGGCCTGCAGTAGGTGAAGGGAGAAAACACAGGTAGCTTCATCCTCACTGATCTGTCTTTATGTGGGTAGTTCTTGTGGAGATAAAGACCTTTATACTCCTTCAAAGAAACTTCAAGAGGATATGGAAAGCTAAGTGAGTGGGTAACAACATGACCGATAGAGCACAATGTGGAAAATGTAGAAGGACTATAGTAGATAAAAAAACCAGAAATATTAAGTATTCTTTAAATGGTGAGAGATTGGGAAATGATGTTCAGAGACCAGGGTTATTCGCACATATGTTAGCACAGGCTAATGTGTAGGTACAGCAGGCAATTAGGAAGTTAAATGGCCTTTATTGCTGGAGGATTTGAGTAGAAGAGCAAAGAGGCTTTAAAGAAATTATATAGAGCCTAGTTGACACCAGACCTGGGATATTGTGCACAACTTTGGTCTCCGTGTCTAAAAAAGGATATACACACCACAGAGAGAGTGCCACTTTGAGAAGTGCTAGGCCACCCCTAGCATGAGCCCACCCCAAACTCCTGATCTGTCTTCCTGATGCCATGATTCCCCCTAATCTGGCTATCTTGCATCCTGTCATTTGCAGTACATCTAGACCTCCACCCTCAACCCTACACCAATTCTCCACTATTGGTCTTCCCAGTCCTGGTCCCCCAAAAAACTGCCGGATCTTGCCTGATTTTGGACGTACCAACTGTAGGTCCTCCTGGATACCCTCATCCATGGCCCTGCAACTCTGAATGCATCAACCACTGGTCCTACCTATTTCCTCCACCTAGAGTGCCAGGCCTCAACAACCCCTTGCGAGCTCCCCACTCCTCTACAAGACCATAGAGTATAAAGAATTGCAGTACCTTCATTATGCAGGGTATCTTTGACTAACATCTATATCTCCTTGAGGAGGCCACATTTGAATCCTGAATTCTTCCCAAACTATAAGGGGTTTCACTCCTTGTTCAACTAGTCTGGGAACACAACATGTAAGCCAAGGCCACATCTGCAGGCAACAGCCACAATGCTTTCATTCAGTATCTTTCTGCAGTGTCCTCCATCCTTGAATTATCACTTTGAAGCAAATGGTGACTTCTTCTCAACAAGGATATCCTGCTCTCCATTGTGGTCCAAAGCTTATGTTAAAAGGAGGGCATGATCACAACAAGAGCTAAGTTGCCACCAACAATATCCTTGAGCAGAAGGGAGAAAACAAAACTGCTGGAGGGGATATCAGCAGGTCAGGCAGCATCTGTGGAGGGAAGTGGACAGTCAATGTTTCAGCTCTCTTACTGCTCCCCTTCTACTGCCCTCTTGCTCTTCAACCACATTCTCCCCAAGACACTCTATCACAACCATGTGTCCTTCCTTGGTACTCCTGAAACATCAACTGTCCATTTCCCTCCACAGATGCTGCCTGACTTGCTGAGTTCCTCCAGCAGTTTTGTTTTGCTCCAGATTCCAGCACCTGCAGTCTCTTGTGTCTCCATCCTTGAGCAGAATGCTGGTTTACAAAGGTACTGCCTCCACTGCTGAATCCAGTTTAGAGGTATCTAGTAGTACACAGCACTGATAGGTTCCAAATTTGTGGTCACCTACTGTACCTTCTAGCACCTGACAATAATGTGACGTCAGTGTTTGTCTGGACTTATGGAACAGAAGAGGGGAAAGGAGAGAATTGCTGACTGAAATATCTTCTGCTTAACCACAATGGCTAAATAAAAGGCAACATCAAATCATCAGTCCAAACCATGTTTATACATCAAGTAGTTCAGAAAACCATATCAAACACATAGCTTGAGAGCTTGTTTCCCACATATCCTATGTATTGCTCCATTACTGGCTGTAGCACGGCTGCTGCAAGGGTGTGATACAGAGGGTTTTTGGTCGATAACCATAACAACTCCAGTTAATCAGATTTCATAATGTTCTCTTGAACAGTGACTTCTTGAACTGCTTAGACTCACCAGAGGTGGCAGCAAAGTGGTGTACAGGCTTCTGACTGTACATTACTGCCAGAGAGAGGCCATTCATCCTATTCTGTCCATTAGATTTTGAATCCAATGACATAATCACAATGATACTGTTGCTACTGACTTTCTGGTAGATACAAATGATGCATGTAATGTTGCAGCTATATAGGACGCTGGTCAGACCCCACTTGGAGTACTGTGCTCAGTTCTGGTCGCTTCACTACAGGAAGGATGTGGAAGCCATAGAAAGGGTGCAGAAGAGATTTACAAGGATGTTGCCCGGATTGGGGAGCATGCCTTATGAAAACGGGTTGACTGAACTTGGCCTTTTCTCCTTGGAGTGATGGAAGATGAGAAGTGACCTGATAGAGGTGTATAAGATGATGAGATTGTGTGGATAGTCAGCGGCTTTTTTCCCAGAGCTGAAATGGTTGCCACAAGAGGACACAGGTTTAAGGTGCTGGGGAGTAGGTACAGAGGAGATGTCAGGGGTAAGTCTTTTAGTCAGAGAGTGGTGAGTGCATGGAATGGGCTGCTGGCAATGGTGGTGAAGGCGGATATGATAGGGTCTTTTAAGAGACTTTTGGATAGGTACATGGAGCTTAGAAAAATAGAGGTCTATGGGTAAGCCCAGTAATTTCTAAGGTAGGGACATGTTCGGCGCAACTTTGTGGGCCGAAGGGCCTGTATCGTGCTGTAGGTTTTCTATGTTCTATGTTCTATTTTGGAGATAGAAGTGACATATCTCTTTGAAGAGAGGAAGAATAGAAGAGTAATGCAATCTTGGTTTCCATTTTTCCATTTCTGTACAATAAAAGGAGTCCATTTTGTCCACTGAGTCTATGCCAGCTCATAGAGCAATCCTATTTCCCCACTATTAACCCTATAACTTATTCCCCACACAGTCCCATCACTCTCATTGGATTTGACCACTCACCTACACACTAAGGATAACTTACAGTGGCCGATTCAATCACCAACTTGTATATCCTCAGGGTGTGGGAAGAAACTGGAGCACCTCAGAAGAAAGCCATGAAGATACAGAGAGAATATACAAACTCCACACAGATAACACTGGAAGTCAGGATTGAACCAGGGTCAATGCTGCTCTGAGGCAGCAGCTTTAAGAACTGCACCACTGTGCTGCCTATAGACAGTTAAGAAAGCCATACAACCATCAACAGAGTTTCTACATATCTTGTGTGCTTATCTACTAGTTGTTTCACCTTCTGTAAATCCTCACAATAGAACACAAAGCAGAGGTAATAACATATATGGTTAAACTAAATTTATCATGGAGTACGAGTTCACAATTGTAAAATCATTATCACAGTTATTTAAATTGGTTATTAGGTATCCCCAGCTGGGTCAGATCTGGGGTCAATGGTTAGTCTATCTTTTAATAAGCTTGCATAGTCCCAAAGATGATTCAATAACCTATTTCTTTCTAACCTGAGGAGCTAAGTGTTTTCTTCATAGGTTAAGAATGGCCAAAGGTCAGCAGATATGCCACAACGATGTTTCTGTTATTGTGGAATTGCTCGTATAAAAATACTGCATCCATCATACCATGAGATCATTAGCAATTTCATAGCTATCAACTCTCTTTAAACCAATCCTTGGTAATTTAGTCAATTTTGATAGGTTTTTGTTTTCAAATCATCTGTAAGTGCAGCATAAAAAAAATTACTGCTTTTGCAAATGTAGCCTGATATCTTATTTAATTATACCTTCAGCTAAATTAGTCCCATTTGTAAATCAGCCCAAGATTAGCTGATTTAAATATTGTTAACAGAACTCAAACAAATAATATTTTGTTTAAATTCTGTTCTTCTTTGTCACATTAGTGTGAATTTTGCTTTATATCTTTTTGAGTTCATACATTAGCATTTACTCACAGTGGATGTTAATATACTTCTGAAATGGAAGCAATTTACCTTCTGTGTACAAATGGAGTACAAATCACATTGTGCATTGAACAATATAAGCTATAAGTAGGCTGCCTTCAGGTTAGTGTCAGAATACCACCTGCGAATCCTTCATTCATAGATCTGCATCAGAACATGCATTTAAAGTGTATTCAATAATTAAAGTGACATTTATTATTACCTCTTCACCTTTTAAAGAAACACAGATTTTTTTCTTCAAATTATCCCTTTCCCTGTTATAAATCTGTTAGTAAAAATAGAGAAACAAAGGACTGCAGATGCTGGAGAAACTCTGTTTCTAGACAAGGTGACCATTTCGCAGAACACCTGTGCTCCATCCGTAACCATGATGTGCATCTCCCTGTTGCCAGTCACTTCAACTCCCCCTCCCACACTATCACTGATATGTCATTCCTCGGCCTCCTGCACCGCCAGGAGAAGTCCAAGCACAAACTGGAGGAACAGCACCTCATTTTCCATCTTGGAACCTTACAGCCTAATGGCATGAACTTTGAATTTTCCCAGTTAAGTGATCCCCTCAACCCCAACCCCCGCAACCATGCCTCTTCTTTTCTTCCCTTTCCTAGCCTATCTCTCTTTTTCCTACAGTTTTTCCTCCTTACCATTGACCCATCCCCCAGTGGATCTGCTCTCCCCTCCTTCCCCACACCTACTATCACCATCTCTTACCTGCATCTACCTATCACCACCCTGTGCCCACCCTGCCTTCCCTCTTTTGTCCACCTATCACTGCTCTGCTTTTCCCTCCTATATATTGGGCTTCCCCTTTACCTTTCTTCAGTCCTGAAGAAGGGTCCTGACCTGAAATGTTGACCGTCTGCTTTTCTTCATGGATGTTGCCTGCCCTGCTGAGTTCCTTCAGTATCTTGCTTTTTTTTTCAAGTTCAGCATATTCATGCTCACACAGGAATCATGAACTTCCTTGGTGGATGGCAAATGCCAGTATTTTGAGGCAGAAAATACCGTTATCCCATTACCTTAAGTTACTCACTGCCATTAGAACCTTTGCTCCCTCCATTTCTATTACGTTTATCATGCTTTCCATGCATGAGAGGAACTGGAGCACTAGGGGAAACCCACAAGGTCACAGAGAAAGCATTACCCTGAGTACTTGCTGGAAATCTTGGTTTTAAGTTTTTGAAATGCCACCTCCCAACCCCCACAATTTGCCTCAATGTCTTTCAGAAGAGATGCACTTAATTTCAGCCTGTTTATTCAGAACCTTCTGCATACAACCTTTGTAGAAACACAACTTTTTTCTTTCAGCTTAAACATCAACAAGTTACATCTTTATATTGGTAAAACACCTTGAAGTGTTTATCAGGGGGATTCCAAACATAAACATCAAGCATAGGTAAATACAAGAAAATAGGAGCGTGTGTAGGCCACCTAACTCCTCACCTTTCAATATGATTATGACTGATCTACCCCAGCCCTCTATTCCCTGATCTTTCAAAAATGTATCCACCTCCACTTTAAATACCTCTGATGATTTAGCCTCCACCACTCTCTGGCATAGAGAATACAGAGAGTCGCCACTCTCTGCAAGAAGGAATTTCTACATTCCTTGGTTTTAAATGACTGGCCCCTTACCTTGAAACTATGACCCCTCTTTTGGAACTCACCCACTGTGAAACCATCTCAACATCTACCCTAGCTGCCTGCTTAGGATCTTATATGTTTCATATAAGAAAGGTTAAGTTTTTTCTATGTAATTTCAAATGAAGGGAAAATTGCACCTAATTTGCATAATAAAATTAATGTGGATCATTACTGCAGTGATTAAAGCTAGGACGTACCCACAGTGTCTGGTGAATGAATGCAGCGTTTTCCTGAAGAGTCCAGGACCAATGGATATATGCAGAAACAGTTGTATGAGCCGTCAGTGTTAATGCATTGTCCACCGATACAGTTTGATGGATCCTGACATTCGTCGATATCTAGAAACAACAGGCAGCACTGAGCATCATGGATGCTGTAGAGAGTTTGGTGAACAATAAATCACAGCTGGGTAAAGCTGAACAGAAAATACTACAGCAGTTCCAATATGCTGATTCCTATAGGGTAATTATGGGTTTTGATTCTGAATAGGAAAGACTTTATCTGAGGCACTTCAAACATACTTCATTGCACCACGCGTTTAATTTTAAATGATGAGCTTGAAACAGATTCTGTGGGTCAGCGCACGGCCACTGAGTGCATAGGTGAACATTTCATCTGGATATCAGGAGTGTCAGAACATGTGACGACTTTTCTCAATGCATACAAAATATTGTGGACCCTGTTCACACAGGTACAGAGCAGGGAAATGCTGACTCCAATGAATCACCAAATCATTCAGCAACAGGAGGAGGTCATTTGATCTCTCGTGTGCAAGTTCTTTGATTAGTCCCATGCTGTTGCTCATTCCCCATAATGTTTTCTTCTCCATGTTTTATCCAAATTCCCTTAACCAACTAGTTTTAAACAGTCAGCCATTTGGGGGTCTCTCTTTTAGTGTCTCCGTTCCTTTCAGCCTCTAACCATTACAACAAGATTCTATAGTGGAATTCAAGTTATTTGAAAAGCATTCCACTTTCATTGAGGAAAGACAATGCCCACAAACATGAAGGTTGAGCATCTAACTGCTGCCAAGGAGAGAAGTAATGTATAATAGGCCTTACTTTAGATATTTATTTAATCATTCAGGGAATTTGTCAGCTATCCCCATTGCTCTTGAACTGAACTGACTGTTGCAAATCAGCCAGCTTGGTGGGTCTAGATTCCCATCTTGGCTGGGCTGGGTGACAACAACAGATTTCCTCCACCGAAGGAGGCTAGTGAACTGGCCAGGATTTTACAATAACCCAGTAGTTTCAGGATTATCATCACTGATACAAGCTCTTATTTTGCATCAGATTTATTTAGTTACTTGTATATAAGTTCCCTAGGCACTGAGAGAGTAGTTGCAAGGGCTAAGTTATTAACTTAAAGAGAATCCACCACAAGTTGGCTCCCAGTGCTGAAAACAAGGGAATAGGAGCAACACACAAAAAGCTGGAGGAACTCAGTGGGTAAGGCAGCATCTATGGAAGGAAACGGACAGTCGACACTTTGGGTTGAGGCCCTTCATCAGGACTGGGAAGAAATAAGGGAAGTAACCAATATAAAAGGGTGGGGGCGTGGTGGAGCAAGAGCTGGGAGGCGATAGGTGGATCCAGATGAAGTGGGGGGGATAGGCAGTTGAGGGAGGGGGAGAGTGGGAATGATGTAAGAAGCTGGGAGAT
>JARFYF010000054.1:19366758-19377319 GCA_030265395.1 Rhina ancylostomus | reverse complement strand
CAGCCCAGCTGTATTTCTCTATTTGAAATCTGTACTTATGGTTCACCTTCTAGAATAATAAGTGAGCCAGATTATCAGAGTTTTACAGTAGTTGCTCTTCCTGATCATCCATGAATTTAATCACTCATCGATTAGTGAATGCTTCAGTATCCCAGGCCCCTAAATCTCTTGGACTTTCTACCTTCCTTTCCATTTTTAAGATACTTCTTAAAACTCCCTCTTTGACTTAGCCTTTGGTCTTATGTCCTAATATCTCCATATAAGGTTTGGCGTCAAACTTTTTACTAGATAAATATAAGATTGCCACTGATCATGAAAAATGAATTTTGATGATTAATAACAAGAATATATCTGTTCCATAATTTCATTAGATGCCTTTAATAGTTGTATTTCTGACTAATTCAATGATCTATCAAACCACAGTCATTAAAATAACCAATATAACATTAGTTATATGACTCCCCAGTGGCTCTGTGTGTTAATCCAGTGAGCCAGACCCAGATGATTTAATGCTGGATCTATGCTGTTATCTCAGAGCTCAGGCAGCTGTGCAGATAGGGGCTATAATTAGCCTTAGCATTCTACAATGGGGAGGAGAACACTAGCAAGGTTTCTCACTCTTGATTATAGCAAACAACTGGATCTGAACATGAGTAAATGTTGGTTGAGGATATGGTTGAGTTTGACTGTAAACCTTCACAGTTGACCAACCTGCTAATATTGGTGTCATCCTCGTAGACAAGTACAGAAGAGAAACTGTCTAATAACTGTCCAATCAGACATGTTCCATAGATAATAAATATGCACATGCTGCCAAAGTAGACTATGCTATCCAAGACTGATCCGATCCTTCTCCAATGTTACTGAAGACAACATATTGAGGAATATAGTGCGGAAAAACCTTTCGTCAGAAGATGGTCCATTATTTATGACAATTCCTTTTATTGTTCCTAAAGGCACCAAATATTCATGTAATTGATTTCCAGAAAATAATCAACAAAGAGAAGATGTGAAAACTAGTACAAAAAGACATTAACAATTCACTTTTGCTTCTCTGAAAAATGTATATTATTTTCAAATCTTTTTAATTCTCTATTAATACTCCTTGCCAGATTGGACGACAGAATAATTTGTTCTAAGAGTTTGTCCAATGTTACTCTTTGAAATTACAATAAAGTTATGAGGTAATCCATGACAGGTCACTGAAGTGATGTAGCTTACCTTATGACTAATTACTTGGCCAGCACTTCCTTGAATGATATTGCTTCGATACCATGTTGAGGAATGGAAGTTGTCTATGGGTAAGTTCTTTTAACATGGGGTAGCTATTGCATAACATCTATCAGGCAGCATCTGTGAAAAGAGAAACAGTTTCATATCTGGGATACCTCATTAGAACTGAGAAAAAGCTGGAGTGGAGCTGGAGCAACTGGAATGGAAGAATATTATCCCTAATCCCAAGAGACTAAAGAAAAAGGTTCAGTTGCCAGTGTCACTGGGAGGATGTACTTTGTTAATTTCATGGACAAATTCCAACCTCCTAACCATTCAAGAACACTGACATTTAAAATAAGCTTTCAGTATTGCACCCACAGTAATTAATTTATAAAAGTTATGAATTGCCAAGCTAACAAATTCCTTTCTGTTAATTACTTAAAGCTACAACCACCACAGGAACCCTCTCCAAATGAATAACAGGATAGTACAACATCCGCTCTCATTTTAATTGTAAAGTATTTGCAAACTAAAGAGATTAATTAACAATACTATAATACACACAGATAGACATATTTAAATATTTGCAGTTGATATCCTTCTAAGTGTCTCCTTGAAATAAAAACAAAAAAAAGACTGCAAGCTGATACTAAGCAATTCTTCTGTAGAACATTCTTCTACATATGTAAGTACTTCTATTTCTACTTATATTTCATTTTGGTAATGGACATACTTAAATCACTTTTTGGAGAATTTAAAACTAGCTTCCTCAATTTCACTTAGTCCATGATTTTGTATCCACTGATCAGCAAGTTTACTAATCCATTGGCAGCGGTATGATCCTGACAGCATCCAGTTTGGCGGCTTGGACCAGGAGGCTGTTGTTAACTGCTTCCAGGGCACTGGTCTGTGCTTCCATGAGGGTAGAAAAGTTTGACTTGGACTTGGCTGCTTCCAATGTAGGGATATATTTATGGATTTCAGTGAAGGTGCCACACATTCCCTTGATGTCTGTAACAAAACAAAATGTTTCTTAATGGTACCACAAATAAGGTCACTGCCAGCCTTCTTTGAAAACCTACACATTCCAAATCAGTGCAATTTATCTCACTTCTTTTTTATCCAGCAGTCCATTTGTTATATGACTTCCATAGAGTCATAAAGCTATACAGCACAGAACCAGGCCCTTTGGCCCAACTCGTCCATACTGACCAAGTTGCCAAATTAGGTTAGTTCCATTTGCCTGCATTTGGCCCATGTCCCTCTAAACCTTTCTTATCCATGTATCTGTCTAAATGCCTTTTAAACATTGTAATTGTACCTGCCTCTACCACTTCCTCTGGTAGTTTGTTCCATTTACCCACTGCCCACTGTGTGAAAAAGTTGTTCCTCAGGTCCTTTTTAAACTTCTTCCCCCTCACTTTAAACCTATGCCCCCTGTTTCTGGACAACATTACCCCAGAGAAAATACTATGGCCATTCACCTTTTTCCCCATATCATCATGATTTTATAAACCTCCATACGGACACCTTTTAACCTCCTATACTCCAGGGGAAAAATGTCCTAGCCTGTCCAGCCTCTCCTTATAACTCAAACCCCTCCAGTGCCGGTAACTTCCTCGTAGATCTTTTTTGCACCCTTCCATTTTAATTACAGGGCGACCAGAACTGTATGCGGTACTCCAAGTGTGGCTTTACCAACTTCTCGTACAACTATAACATGACGTCCCAACTCCTGTACTCAGTATTCTGACCGAAGAAGGCAAGTGTGCCAAATGCCTTCTTCAGCACTCTATCTGCCACTTTCAGGGAACAATATACCTGCACCCCAAGGTCACTCTGTTCTACAACATTTCTCCAGGGCCCTACCATTTACTATGCAAATCCTGCCCTGCTTTGTCTTACCAAAATGCAACACCTCACATTTATCTGAATTAAGTACCATATCCCATTCCTTGGCCCACTGTCCCAGTTGATCAAGATCCCGTTGTACTCTTAGATACCTTCTTCGCTGTCCACTATACTACCAATTTTAGTGTGATCTGCAAACGTACTAACTATGCCACCTATGTTCTAATCCAAATTATTAATATTCATCCAAATTGTTAATGTATGGTTATGGTCAGCCTTTGCTGCAGCTCTTGTGGCTTGTTCCTCAAACAGGTGCAGGTTGTTCAGTTTGCTAGATTGCCTCAACTTTCCCATGTGGATAATCATTGCCAAATTATGTCTCAGAGGGTGGTGAGTATGTGGAACAAGCTGCCACAGCAAGAGGTAGAGGTGGGTATAATTTTGACATTTAAAAGACATTTGGACAGGTACATGGATGGGAAAGGTTTAGACGGATATGGGCCAAAGTGAGGCAAATGGGACTAGCTCAGTTAGGTAACTTGGTTGATATGGACGAGTTGGGCTGAAGGGCCAGCTCTCCATGCTGCATAGCTCTATGATTCTATGAATAATAATTTCCAAATATAATCATTCCACCATCAGTGGGCACACCTTCAGCTCCTGTAGGCCTCTCTAATCCTGTCTGATTTCTTAAAAGCTGCTTCTTTGCCCATACACCTGATCGTGTTCACTATTATCTTTATGTATGTCTTTGTGTAAATATATACTATATAATATTCTTGTAAAATGCCTTGCAATGTTTTGCAACATTAGGATTAACATATGTATTGCTTTGGTAACTGGAACATACAGGGTTTCAGAATTAGACAAATGCTAAAGTTCCTAATGTAATAATTCCAACACTCCGCAAATTCACTAGGTGCATCATCATGCACATCATTGCTCAGAGAAACTTCAGCACTCTCAGAAGAAATGGCCTTTGTGTTTTACCCATTCACAAAATCAATAGAGTGAGCTGTTAGTCTCACGCTTAATAAATAATCTTATGTGGCATTTGGCAGGTCAGTATCACTGTTTGCCTGACTAGCCGGCACAATAGCATCAGAACATCTTCAGAAAACCCTCCAGTGTACAATTATCTGGGATATTTGATTGCAGTTATGGCATTAAGCTCTTTGCAGTCAGACTCTCCTACCCTCCTTGGAATTATTACATTCTGCACCCATCCCACCCCAATCCCACCTTTGAACTTCCTGATCTACAAACACATATTTTATAATATTTAAAGCAATCTACAATTTATTTGTTTTCGATCAGGTTACTTTAATTTCTATAGTCCTGATTCAAGATTATTCTTCTAAAGCAGGTCTGATCACAGATAATGAAGTTTGGAAAAATACTTGCAAAACTATTCTGATTTGGTTAATTTAGAAATAATTCATCTAGGATCTTTCATAAGGTCTTACGAATTTACATTCTTCAGTCTTGTTATTTAAACTAAAGATTTAATTATGGTTCACAGTACAGTTTTAATTGCATTTTCATTATCTTTAGATGAACCTCACGAAGAAGCTAAAAGTAGACAAATCATCATAATGGGATACAGCAGCACAGAACAAAGTATTTATTTCCATCCCAATGTCTTACCCTTCAGTTGACAAGATGCATGCTGTTCAAGGTTAATAATTATCATGACTTTTCATCTATGCATTTATTGCCTTAAATAATGTGTTTTTAAAGAATATTGTATAATAGAGCTGGTTAGTTCCTCCTGCTTTATAGAGCTGTATCGGAATGTATAATTAAAGCGTTATAAAGGCAGTTCACTTTGGAACGTGGGATTTGGTGAACCCGCCAAGTAAATAGCCAAGTCTTACATGCATGACAAGCATTTATCCATAAAAATAATGGCATTCTTCATGTTTAAAAGGAGCAAAGTTAAAATGCAGAAAGTAAGTCTTTCTGGGAGCCTGAAATTAAATATTAAATAGAAGATCACAATTCAATTTGTTTTTTATATTGATGTTTTGCATACATTACTAATATTGATTAATTGGTGTTGAATCTTGGGCCGCAGGAATGACAAAAAGTGCATTTTCTACTAATGAACCCAGTACTTTGCACTTCAGGGCATTTAAAGCAAGAACCCATCATATTACTGAGAGCTACTCTACCCTGGCACCAGTGTAATGGATCCACTGTTTGCTTCATTACTCAGATGAAAAGAAACTAGAATCCAAGCTAGATTGATTTGGGAAAGGTGCCTTATTACAGTTATAAAAGGCTTATTGAAGTGGGTTAAAGCTGTATGACACCCTTTCTTAGTGGGCACAAGATCATATCACAAAATCATACAGAATGTAGTCTTTGATGCTCTAAACTAAAAAACTATCATGCTTATATTATATTCAAAAAGACTGAAAATATCACTGACCTTAAAATTCAACCACTGCAGATGGATTCCACCGTGGTGGGAGACATGCAAAAATGCAAGGTAATGGGAACAATGGACATTCCTTTGGGTCTAAAGGTCCACTAGACTCCTGTTGAACCTACTGTAAGAGAGTGGTGTAAACCGTACAGACTTTCCCCCCCATGTTATAACTTCACAGACTGGATTGCGAAAAGTTGTGTTGGTTCTAATGGTCCTGAACAGTTTCATTTACAATATGATTCATTCCATGTGATATCAAGAAATGACCAAGAGTATGAGGTAAACCAAAGGCTCCAGAGTCAGTAACATCCCCAAAGTAAAAGAGTAAGGGCTTTAACAGATGGCTATTGTGGATTTTGAAGACTCACATCATTGTGATTTCTGAGCCTGAAGTTAAGCCTTAAACATGAAGTACAGTAAAAGATATCTGAGCTTGCATACAATGTGTTAATACTGTATTACTGGACACTGATGCCACACAATAAAATTAAACTTGTTCAATCCATTCCCCCTCTAGCAATTACATGCAAACCCAACACCCTTTCTTCCATTTGAAAGGATGACAGCACCACACCTTCCACTTCAGTTATTCAATTCCACCTTGCAGTCATTCCTCAATTGCTAACTTGTGCTTACTCTTATTACAGGACCGGGCTGAATCGCACAGATACATTTAAGGATAAGCAAATGGAGAAAAATGAAGAGGAGGATATGATGATAGTAGGTTAATGAAGAAAGGGAGGACAGTCACATGAAGCCTAAACTCCAACAAAGAAAAATTGGGCTGAATTCTCTGGTTCTGTGCTGCAGCCGCTATATGTAAATCAAAATTAACCGACCCTGGAAGTACATTGAAATTAAAACAGTCTTTTTACATTGACATCAACTCAGAGCAAGTCTGAAGCTGAATTAATAAGGATAAGTGACATGCTAAAGTACTGAAACACAGACACTGACCACATTTTTAAAGAACTTTTCGACTGATTATAGCAACATTAATATGAAAACATTGGGTGGGGGGTGGTGGAGGGCAACATAGTCCACAAGTGTCTTTTGGCCATAGCCTTTTCTCATTACTGGGCAGTGATTTAAAATGCATTGCATTATATCTAGTCACATCTAATTTTGAATCAAGCAGGATGTGCAAAAATGGGAATATTTCTTGTTTATATGTGAGCCATGAAGGTTGGAATGCTCCCAGAGGACACACTGTAGTTCAGCTCTCCCACATTGCACAGTATAGTGATTAGCATTGAGAAGTCTGAATATGCTGCTTACAGACACAGTGTCCTGTTCTCCTCTGGGAAACTTCACAACTCTAACAGACCTCCAGTGGAAAGAAGGCTACATTTTGGTTCACTTCAGTGGCTGCTAACTTTTTTAAAGGGATCGGAACTCTAGCCATCCCTGCCTCTCTTGCACCTACTTGTGTCCATGACATGTTGCTAAGATCCTCACTAGAGGTTGTCCATGATGCATTGCTTTCCCTTTTATGAATTTTCAGGGAAAATAAATGTGCTATAACTTTGGGCTTTTCAGCAATTCCTTGGCAGTCTCATCAAACCTTGTGCTGCAACAGGAAGATCTGAGTTTGTGGGTATAGACCATTGAGCACATCATATCAGGTGTTGACTTCTTTCACAGACTGGCATGCCTGACTGCAGCTGTGCAGTGGTGCATAGGCTTTACTTCTCGGGAGTAATGGTGCACATGGCCCAAGGTACTAGCAAATTTTCAGCATGCATGTTATAGATCTGAGGGTGGGCAACTTTGCTGAAAAGTTGGGAATTTGCAGATACGGAAATTATCATTGTATGCTTGAAGCTATGTAGCGTCAAACTCGGTGTTAACCTGGTTGTGATTTGATGGTGGAATAGTACATCGAGTTCCAGTTATAGTACATCACTGAAATACTCATTTGCAATATGCTGGTTAAGTGTTTTGAAATAATTTGTACCAATATTAAGTAATTAAGATATATCTTAGATATTAAAATAAAATTATTTGTTTAGGATCACAACATTTGATTTTTGTACTTAACTGTCTCTAATACAATGTGAATCTGTGGTTTAGCTGAGCAAGAAAATGTAATAAATAATTATCTGTATGTTGACTTTTAACACTACAGAACAATAGAAACTGATATAATTTACAGAACAATTTTAAATATTTGTGCAAAGAAAATAATTCATCCTACTAAAGTTGTCAAGTACAGGCGACTGAATTGAAGAGAAAATACAAATGATATTATTTTGATAAACTTTTACACATTGTCAATGGCAAATTTTCCACATTCGAACCATCCCACTGACACAATACATTCTAATTCCTTAGTTCAAAGTAACACTTCAATACTCACCTCTGTTTTTCCCCTCTGAAAGTATTCAGGTTTATTCTGCCATACTTCTCCTTTTCTCTCTCAAATCAAGCTTAAAGCTTATCCCTTCAACATTATTATTTTTCTGCCGTTCTTCCTGTCTTCCCCATTCAAATGGGTGCTCTTCCATTTTTCCTCAGTAGATCATGCTAACCTGGTGGGACATACAATTCACACATCTATGCAGTTAATAATGGCACACTCCTTCCTCCATTATCACAAAATCCCACCCCAAGTTTTCCCACCTTTCTGCCAAATCTCACCTCCCAGCTTCTGCCTCCTGCCTCCTCCCCTTCATTACCATTCATTTCTCCCTTCCCTCTGGTGCTGTCCCTCAGCTCCTTCCATCATTACATTAATTTTACTCTTCCATCTCTCACCCACACCTATTCTTTCATAACCAGCCACTCCTTTGATTCAGTATTATTCAGAACTCCTTTCCCATCATGTTCCACCTCCCATCAACTCATTGATGCAAGAAGATACCACACTTCATCTTGGTGTGCTTCTAATATAAATACTCCTTACTGGCATTTCTTGCTTTCATTTGTATTAAGGCCCTGCCTTTCTATGTGGAGCATTTATTTGATTGTGCTTGGAAGTTTACTTTCCTGTATATGCGAGGTATTTTAAAAAACTGCTAGGTTTAGTTTCTTTGTAAGTTTGGGTATTACACTTTTAGGATTAAGGAGTCTAATTTCTGAGTGTACATTAACTTAGATTTGATCTTCTGTGTGGAGTTTTCATGAGGGTGAATTCTTACTTTTAGTTATACTGGAGTATGAACAACCATCATGCACAGTGCCCAATTAACCAGAAGAAAACTAGCAATGGAATTAATATTTCACATTACCACCAAAAATGAAAATCATCTCCAGTAGGCTTGATATAAATTTATAACCAATCTACAAAAATTTGAAGGAAGTTTAATATAATACAATGTGGAATGTACTATAATCAGAGCTACTGATTTAAGATTGAATAAATGAAATTACATTATAATTACTTGGTAAACCTAGAGTTGTTATGTAAGTAGAGTCAGACATGTTTGATGAAGGAAGAAAGGATTAAGTTAATAAGATATCTTCAATTTTTCATTGTTGGACTCTTTATTAAAATCTAGCCATTTGCCTGATAGAACTGTGCATTCATTCATTATCTATTAATTGTGCTTAACCTCCCTCCTTTTCAACTTATGGATTCTATACAGGTCATCGCTAGATTACTGATGCTTGACTTATTTAAGGCCTGTACATGTGAGTGAGCATTTATGAGAATGACAGGATGGATTTGCTGGCTGCAGGCATCTTCTGCCATCTGGGAACTTGGTTCGCGGCCACATTTCCAACGTGTGAACTGTTCTGGATCAAACTCTATCTGCCAGTTCTCTGCCCAACCTTCCAACTGATCTACATCTTGTTGTATCCTTTGACAACATTCCTCACTATCCACATCTCCACCAATTTTCATGTCATCTGCAAACTTACTAATCATTGTTCTGAACTATGACTTCCTGACTCTTTCAGAACTAAACATAAATTTCAAGGAGAGCTCTGATCAGAACACTTAATCAATTTGAGCTTAAGTTCCACTTAGAACTGTTACAGAGAACAGTCTAAAAAAATTACATGTTTCAGGAATCAAAAGATCAAGAAGCCAATAAGTGCATTGAAATGCCCTTCCCATTCATTGTCTGACAAGCTGATGTACAGATGCTTCACATTACAGTTTGTTTAAAATTAACAAGGTTTAGATTCTTGATAATCAACTATCCACTGTACTTACTAACTATGCTGAAGGAAAGTTATGAATCTTATCAGGACCAGCTTGCTCATCTCTGTGTATAGCTGCACAGTGGCACTACAGTTGTGTGGCTATTTCATATCTCCAGCAACCTGGGTTTGATTCTGGCTTTTGGTGCCGTTTTACAGAGTTTGCATAATCTCCTTGTAACTGAGTGGGTTTATCTAGGATGCTCTGGTTTCCTCCTATATCCTAGACTTGCTGGCTGATAGGTTGATTGTTTGCTGTAAATTACACCTGGTGTAGGTGGCTGGTGGAAGAAATGTGGGCTATAAAAAGCCATGTGTGGGAGAATAGGTGGGGGAATAAGATTTATGGAATTGCAGACAGCCCCCTTTTATGTCATAAAGAACTATGAGAAATATTTCAAATTCACCTAAGTATCAGTTTATTCTGTGGTATCTAATTTCTTTTGTAGGAGCTCACCATGTAGTGTCAGCTTTACTATGGAATAAAAGTGATGTGTTTTGTTACACAATCCTACATAACTGGCATTGACTGCAGCTATGCAACAGAGTTATCAATCAAAGAAAGTTGGGAATTTTCATGATAGCTTTTCATAAGCCCTGCGTTTGTCAACTCATCTCTGAATGTAAAACTAGCTGGAAATCCTTCTATTTGCTGAAGGAAATTAATCATGTCTACACAGTCAATATGGTGATATCTTCAAAACAGCCTGACTCAGAGAGAATTAAATTGTGAGGATGTTATGGAAAACATCGCCTCTCACACCTAGGAACGGATTGTGTTTGTGGCATCAGATTTTAAAATAATATGTTTCAAATTTCCTTCCACAGGTAGGCGATGTTTACCATCCCACATTTGCTTGATTAATTGCTTGAATTTAACCGCCTGGTATACCTGACTTCTGAAAAATATTT
>JARFYF010000054.1:19347342-19359419 GCA_030265395.1 Rhina ancylostomus | reverse complement strand
CCCCTGGCTAATCCTGATTACTAAACTTGCTCTTGCTGGCCACTACTTTATCCCATGACTTGCTCCTGCTCAGAGTCCCAGCCCCCACCAATCTAGTTTAAACCCTCTCATGTATCATTGGCAAATTGGTCCCTCTCTAGTTCAAATGCAACCCAATGAAGAGCAATCCAGCATCTGAAGTCCATTGTTTCTCTTGCACAGGTTGCCTTTACCCCAGAAGAGATCCCAATGGTCCAAGAACCTGAATCCCTGCCTCCTGCACCAGCTCCTCAGCCACAAATTCATCTGGCCTATCTGTCTATTTTTGACCTCGCTAGCATGTGGCACCAGGAGTAATCCGGAGATCGCTACCCTTGAGGTCCTGCTTCTTAACTTCTTACCTAACTCCCTATACTCATTCTGCAGGACCTCATCCCTTATTCTACCTATGTCATTTGTACCAACATATACGATGACCTCTGGCTGTTTGCCCTCCCCCTTGACTATTTTCTGCTGCTGCTCAGAGACATCCTTGACCCTGGCATTGGGAGGCAATACACCATCCTGGTGTCTCTTATGTGGCCACAGTCTGTTGAGTATTTTTTCACCGAGAGGGTGATGAATCTTTGAAGGTTCAGTTGCAAAGTATATTGAAAACAGAGATCAATAGAATTTTAGAAACTAAGGGACTTAAAGGATACAGGGATAATGCAGGAAAGTGGCACTGAGGTAAGAGATTAGCCATGATTTTATGGAGTGGCGGAGCAGCTGCAAGGAGCCATGGGGCCTTCTCCTGCTTCTGCTTCTTATGTTCTGCTGTCTTATGTTGGTGTGCCATGAAGATTTTGGAAACTGAAAAAATAACCTGTGGATCAAGTTGCCAAAGAGAATTTTAAAGAAAGGTTTACCATTTGCTTGTATACCTGACTGATCAAAGCACAGATGTTTGAGTAAGTGAAGGTGTTCTAGGTACCAAGAGGTTTTAAATCGCTACGTGAAAGTGAACAAAATCACAGAAGTTAAAGCAGCTGGGATGAGGTGGGCTTTCCTGAATATATAGCATTGCCTTGCTCCTCGACAGGATTGAACAAGATATTTTTGGATTTATAGCTTATGTTCATTTTCAGGTTTATCTGCTCCTTGAATGCTTCTTAGTGTGTTTCTCATTATCCTTTTATCGCACTGTGTACGCAGCAGTTAGCACTTCCAAGTTGTGTAGTTGTCTCCCTTTCAAGTACTTTACATCTCCTTTTTTGGTATTTCTAACCCTTAACCTAATCAAACTGGATCATTCTATTGGATTGATCATCCAAGAATGTTATGTCTTTCATTCTGTAGAGGGAAATGGATAGTTGATGTTTTGGATCACAGCCTTCATCCAGATAAAGGGTCTTGTCCTGAAACATTGACAGTCCATTTCCTCTACAGATGCTGCCTGATCCACTGAGTTCCTCCAGCACTTTTGTTTTATTGCTCCATGTTCCAGAATCTGCGGTCCCTTCTGTCCCCATGTCTTTCATTCTGGTTTACACCCCACAACAAATCAAGATGTGAGCAGACTCTTCTAGCTCTCCTGATGTACCACATCATTTCTACTAAGCAGCCCCACTTGGGTGCTCAATTTAAAGTTATTATGTACATTGAAGTTCTTCATTAAAATAGCCTGTTTATTTTCATACTTTCTTCTTAGCTCATCATGGAGTAATCTGTCAAGCTTCTTAATTTAACCTACTGGTCAATAGCATTACACTAACGTTAGCTTTTCATATAGTTTTCCATAGCACAGTGGATAACGTTCTTTTAATTTTTCATGTATCCCTGACAAATAAGGCACACTATCTCCTTCCCCCATCTGCTCACTACTTTTTCTGCAAAGAAAATTTGCTGACAGCAGTGGTCTGGACACTCCACATCACCTTTTGTAGATTTGCCGATGTCACCTTACTAACCAAAACTATCCCAATCTTCATTAGGAAATCTTACATAGCAGCAGGGCCTTGTGCTGTCTTATAGGGGAACCAGATCAACCCCATCCACAAAACAGCTGAAAAATCTTTGAGTGCCAACTTAGCCATGACCTCTGGTTTAACCATCTGTTAAACTTGCCAAAATCACGCATTCAAAATATACAAAAGCTGATAAATATCAACAATAAAAATGCCAATTCAAATTTCAAGAAAAACAAAAACTAAGTCATTTAAATAAGTACACTTAAAATAACAAAAGCATTTAACCAAGATCAGTGAATTGAAAAAAAACATAATATACCTAATACCTTTGTCTATTGCAGCTGTTTCTCTTCATCCAAGTAAATGGAGATACTGTTCCTGTGTTGTCTATATTAGTGGAAGTTTTTGGGGTGGATTCCCCAGAAAAAAAGTGCTGGGAAATTGCTGTAATTTTGCTCTTTGCCACTAGACTTTGAAGTGCAGTCAAGAAAAGTAAGGCAAAGAAAAGCCAGCACGTTCAGGACTTGGGCATTTGTACCCCCACACACAGGGAATGCCAAATGGTGTCAATCATGCAGAGAAATATAACGGATCTACAAGTACCATCAATTCCCTGCAAAATCCAAGTCAGTATCTTTGCGTACTATTTTGCTATTTCTGGGGTCAAATCATTACTACTTCTTCTATTATATTATGAAAAGAAATGGACCTAAGATGGGTAAATGGATGAGGAACTATTCAACCATTGAATAGTGGAACAGCCCCATGGGGCTGCAAGGCCTACTCCTGTTGCAACATTGGCCACATTTCCTATATTCTTACTGCACTGCAATTTTATCCTGCTGTTACAGTCCCCACCCCCGGGAGTTCAAACTACCTTAAAGCATAAAATATAAATAGAAGCTGAGGGGACGATGGAATATGCAAACTCTGCAAGATTATACAGATTCTTACACCAGATTTATTCTGGTAATTGTTCTTCTTAGGCAGTCCCTCAAGATTGAGGATGATTTACTTCTGCTCCAGTTTTGAATGATCTGAGGTGGTCGACGAGGCTAATGTGGGAACCACAAACCTCCACAGATGGGGCGGGTGGTGGCTGATGGGGTTAACATGTGGCTTATTTGGAATCAGGTCAGGCATAATTCATATGGGTATGAACACAAATTAATTCTCTGAATTAATTCAAATGCAAAGTATTGTGAATGGTAACAACATAAAATTAAACCAGAAAATGCTGTAAATACTCAACAAGTCAGGCAGCATCTGTGGAATGGGAAGTGTAGTTAATGGCCTAGATTTTGCTGAGAGTGGGCTAATCTGGGGGCAGGACTTTGCCATCTGTCAAAGACTTCCAGTGGACTCTATTGGGTGGCCTGTCTATGTCACTTAATGACGTCATTCATTGCCTCATGACTTGACTCTGTGACTGCTCGGATTCCTGAATTCTGCTAAGGTAAGTTGACTGCAGATGCTGGGAAAAAAAATTTGATGACCTTTCATCTGATTTAACAATTGTTTGCTTATGCAACTGTCAGTGGAATCAAAGATGCCAGAACAAAATGTCACATAAAATCAGAGATTTAATCTGGTGAAATGATTAAGAAAATGGCTATGGAATGAACATAGAATCTTTTTAAATGTGACTTACATAGTGAGCTGCTGTTGCTAAGCAACCCATTAAAGGATAAAAATGTGATTATCATACTGATATAAATCCTCCTTATAGCATTTATTGGATTCCTTGTTAAAAATAGCTCTGATTAATTTTTGAAATTCTATTTGGATCAATTTATCATATTTAACAAATGCTAAATTTATTCTGTACTGTATATATAAAACATTAACTGGCTTTGTTACACTCTGAAAGAAATAAATGTTTTATTATCACCATTCTAGTATAATGCAACATCTTTTTGCAGGAGAGAAAAATCATAATATAAAACCATTAAAAATTTGAACAGAAAGGTATTTATGTTCATTTTGACACATAATATTTCTTAAATCATAAAGGTTAAATATGAGATTAAAAAATATAAATGATGATAGAATAGCAATTATGCATTAAATTACTCCAGATTACTGCTCTGTATCAATGACAACTGTTTTATCTATGAGTCAGAGGGTTCTGGGTTCAAGGCCTACTCCTGTAACCCGACTACATAATCTAGTTTGACACTTCTGGCATTTGAGGGAGAAGTCTACTGTCAGAAATGTGATCTTCTGAATGAGATGTGAAACCAAAGCACACTATTTGAAAATATATCAGTGTCCTGGCCACTAATTATTACTCATGCAACATCAGAAATCACCATCCCCTCATTCCCCCACTCATCACAAGCACCCCCCCCTCCTTCAAATTATCTGGACATTACCTCATTGCTGCTATAAATCAAAGGATGCGTTTCTTTATGTTATAACAGTGTCTACACTTTTGACTCTGGGCATCATCCTTAAACAGCTCATTACAGATTCAGCTACTTTTCTCTCATGGTTTTCATTTACATTGACATGGGACTTAATGGATATTGTTTGTTTAAAACATTGTACAACACTCCTGAGGTATTTTACTGTGCTAAAGGCACAAGACATCCAATGTTGAAAACATCCCCCATTGTTTGTGAATCACTGGGGAACATTATGAGTTCATGAGAAGTGGTCTACAAATGCACATGCTCACACCAGTACTGGTTAGGTCACAACCAGAGTATTGCATCCAGCTTTGGTCACAGCACTTTCGGAAGGCTAAGAAGGTCTAAGTAAGTGTGCAGGGACAAAGTGTTTCAGCAATAAGGTTATACTGATGAAATCATGGTTGTTTTCTTGGAGCGAGGGGAGATTTGATTGAGATGTGGAAAATCATGACTGCTCCAGATGGAGCAAATGAAACTATTCGCATTGGTACATGACCAAGAGTAGAGATTTTAAATTTTAGGCAAAAGATACAAGATGGATGTAAGGAACATTTTTTATTATTACGTAGAGGTAGTTATGGAATGGAAATCATTGTAGAGGTGACAGAAAACTTCAGAGAAGGAATTGGATAGGTCCATGGTGAAGAAGGAGAGGAGGGCAGATGGGATTACTTGATAACTAGCTGGCATGGACTGATAGGGCTGAATGACCTCTTTTGCTGTGACAATTCCATGATCCTAAGAAAAAGGTGCATCTTTATAAAACTATTTATTTCTTATTTAACTTGCACATCATATGATGAAAACTATCAGTGGGCATATTATTCAATTGGTGATACCAACTGGAAACTAGGTAGGCCTGGTCCACAGCAGGTCTCTGTCCACTCTCTGCCCACAGCAGGTCTCGACAGTGCTCTTCACCTATTCGTAGACACACAGAAGCAGAGTTTGCAGGCCATAATCCCTTTGTCACTGTCGAAGTCCTACCCTGGTTTGACTTCCCAAAATGCAATACTTCATACACGCTGAACTGAAAGCCATTTGCCAATCCTCGGCCCACTTACCAAGCAGATCAAGATCTCCCTGTAATTATTGATAATCTTCTTCACTATCTACAGTACTACCTATTTTAGTATCGTCTGCAAACTTACTAATCATGTCTTGAATATTCACATCCAAATTGTTCATATAAATAACAAACAACAAAGATCCCAGCACCGACCCCTGTGGCATACCACTAGTCACAGGCCTCCAGTCTGAGAAACAACCTTCAACCATCACCCTACCATCAAGCCAATTATGAATACAATTAGCTATGTCTCCCTGGATCCCACGCAATCTAACCTTCCAGAGCAGCCTGCCATATGGGACCTTGTCAAAGGCCTTGCTAAAGTCCACATGGACGACCTCCACTGCCCTACTCTTATCTATCCTCCTGATTACCTCTTTGAAAATTTCTAAGAGATTTATCAGACTGATTGAAAGAATGAAAATATTTTTAAAAGATGCTTTTCAGTTTGTTTTAATTGTTTAACCCCTTCTGTGGCCACTCTTTTAAGATTTACCACCTCACACACTATAAACACACAACACCAGTATGGCCTCTGTTGTGTTTCTTTGATGACATTGTTGGTTTGAAGGGGAACTGGACTGGATGACTGCAGAAGTTGCAGCATCAGTTCTCTTTGCAATGCTGTAGGTGCTGGGCACCCCACAGAATGTTCTGTGCTTGTGTGACAATGTAATGGTACCATGGAGAAACATAAATATAAATTCACCAAAGGCTCTCTCCTTTAATTGAGTTGGTTACTTGAGATAAAATGGTTTATAGCATCCAGATGTTAGATATTGGCAGAAAACCTAGGTAGTCAGTCCAGTGGCAATAGCACATCCCAGAAATGGTGTCATGAGAGTTTCTTTTAACTTTTATACATTTCACCAAGCATTTCATTTGAGGTGCAAAATTAATATCCTGGAGTTTTTCTATAAAGGAAAAAGGGAGTTTGATTAGAAACTTTTTTGTGCAGAAAGACCTCCTATCCTGACTAGCACCAGTCTTCTATGAAGTACCCCACTGTTTTCCCCAAATGGCCCCCAGTTCTACCAAATCTGCAATGAAGTTAATGCACCAAGCACAGGAAAAATTAGCCATTAAAACTGATTAGAGATAAATAAAGGAGCTGAAAACTCAGCCCAATTAAATAAACGGAGTGGAGATGTGTACAACTGGTGGCCAATACATTCATGCCAGTTCAGTCTTGCAACTAAAGTCAAATTTCTCCTCTTAATGAAACTTTGATAATAATTGAAGTACAGCAAGACTAATTGGACAAATATGAGTGTAGTTACTTCTTTTTATGTTCAGAAGCATCACACAACAATTGTGAGTAAGAAATCTTGCAGCACATTTGTCAGATACTGGACTGAGCTTGACCTGGCCCACTGCCAGAATTGGCCATTCGCAGTTCCCACAGGCCATACTTACCTGGGCTAGGAGCAGAGGTCCTTTCTCACTGTTCCTCCACAGCATGAACTTTTTCAAGGAGGTCCAGAGGGAACCCCCAACCGGCAGAATTCCTCTGATGATTTTTGATGCATCTTGAAAGTTTTGAAATGTCTCTGATATTCATTGACATTTAAAGAACTATTAAAATTGAAATAAACAATTTAAAACATTTTCTAAAGTTAAAAGATAAAGTTAAGCAAAGCTCTTTTAATGAATTTAAAACACTGAACTAAAGAAAAAATTAAACACTAATTTCATCATTAGTTCTTAATCTGTAGGCCTAGAAACCCCCCTTGTAATCAATAGTGTCTTAGATCCTATGCCAGGTCTGACGGTGCAAAATCTAAAAGGCAGCTCCCTGCATAATGCTGGAGAACTCCAGCAGGCCTGAACCCAGTTGTAGGAATGCATATGGAGTCCATTGGCAGGGTGCAGTGCGAGGAGCATTGCCCTCTGTCAATCAGTAAGTCCAGATGTCTGCACTAGAAAATGCATTCATTGAACGCTGGGATGTTTGGCTGAGGCTGGCTGGAATGACCGGCAAAACTCAGTGAGATCTGGCTTGTTAAAGATTTTATAGATGCTCTTGTACATAAATTGAAACTAGTTAAGGCAGTTGGCAAATGAATAAATAAAAAAGCATTACATCCAATAGAATCTGCTCAGCAAAAACCTTATTTTGAAGTACTGCAGTAGCAATTGAAGCAAATAGGCTGAACACCACTGAGATAATAGCACATATTTGTTGGAGCCTGCACTTCACATTTTAACGAAAATATTAATATTGATGGTGAGTCTTCTAGATGGTCTGTGGGAAGGAGTCTGATACATCAAAGTGTCTCATCTTTTTACAAACATTAGTCATGTAAGTCAAACAATCTATTTTTGTTACATAAGATGGTCTGAAAAAGAATAACTTGATACAGTGGCCAGATAACTGAAAAAGTATTATTGTGTGGTTCTTCTGTACCTGATGAGCTTAACAACATCTCTTTGAAGATTAGAAGTGAAGTGTTTTCAAAATTCTGCATCTATCATTGAATTTAGCACTTTATCTTCACTACCTGCTTCACGAATCAGTTACAAGAATATTAATCAATGGGTCTAAGAATCCCTTTTTCTTCTCTGTGTTATGAGGTAACTTGGTACACTTGCATGTCCAAATAATCAGAGGGAGCTGGACTGAACGTGGAAGTTTGGTCACAAACCTGAAGAAATTGTGTTCATTTGGCTACAGTGTTGAACTCCAATTATCCACCACAATCATCACACATAAGAATACTTACTCGACAAAATCTTGCATGAGACTGTCATCAATACCAGTTCTGTTCTATGTATTGCACCTTGCTTTCATTCCTGTGTTAGGTGTATTGCATCCAAACTTTGAGGAGTCAAAAACCTGCCAGATTTGTTCATCTACCAGGAACTTTCATCCTGCCTGACAAATAATACAAGGCACTATTGTGGTAAGTACTGTAGTAATTTCAGATATTTGGGGAGGGAACACTTTCAGGTCTCATTTAGGCCCTGTTGACCCATTCCAGAGACATTCAATATCATTTTATTAGGAATGCTGCCTTTTGGATGAGATAATAAATACTGAAGTTAAATTTCATGGAAACAATCATCAAGCATGTAATAGTTTCCACATCGAGTTTACTTTATCAGTTATCCCAATTGTCATACTTAATTTTCTTCACCATTGAATTTTATGTCTGAGTCCCTGGAATAGGACTTGAATCATCATCTTCTGTTGCCGAAGTGAACATGTGGTAACAGACAGCAAAGTAAGATCTCTTGTGTGTAAAATTCTATTCTTAAGGATCACTATAATTTCGTTGCACCATTCTGAGATACTCTGAGAATGTGCATGTGGGACTTTATATAATTTTGGCATAATTATATTTTTCCTGAAGCCACCTGTATTAACAGTGTTTGGCAGAATCAAAAGTGGTTCCAGTAACTTCTCTGCCATTTAAATACATATGAGGTTGTTCTTGGTTGATCCTATAATTGCATGTCAGAAAAAGTGGCACTTGATTAGTTAAGTTTTGCCTAGTTTCATGGTTTCACAAGGTTATGATTTGCTTTCTTGCATGCACTGTGCAATCCCTATGTGTGCATGTAGACTTTGTCAGAATACAAAGGATTGGCTAGATCAAATTTGGGGCATTTGCATCAACACCAGTCTACTGAAGAGATGCAATCAAAACATTAAGCTCTCAATACTGGAAATACCGACTGACCTCCACATGGAGTTTACTTTATCAGTTATCCCAATTGTCATTCATGTTGCTTTCTGTATTTATTGCTATTTTGCAGCAGTGTACCCTTTAGGCTTCTTAATAATGCATCAGATTTTGGTGTAGCTTCAGGCATTATTTGTTGAATCACCTTCTAGTTTTACAATTCCTAGAGCAGATAGAAAGAAAAACAAAATCAAAGCATAAAGATGACAGATTTTCAAAAATTCAAGTAGATAAAAATAGCATGTTTAGAAATATATCAAAACATTGTCCACATTGAAATGCACTGCTGAGCCCAATGCATTAATCGATAAAATAATGCTGCAGCTGAAGTTCAACATTTATTATGGTTCATCTTTTACACATTTTGGGAAGTGCATTTTATTTCTTTGTACCACAACACTGTCAGCAAAAGACAACTTTGATTTATGTACATCTTTTATTGATATTTTCAGATTTTTGAAAATTAGATGTCTTCTTGGAGATTAAGGATGATCTAGTACCATTTTCTCATCAGATGGTGGAAACGATGATATGTGCTTACTCTGAAATCAACCATTCAAAACAACAAACTGCTTGGAACCTCACACTGTTTTTCAGGTGCAACGTAATTAAGGTTACCAAAATAGATGTTGTTGTGGTCAAATGCCGGCCTGAAGACAGGAGCTGTTTACTGCAGGAGTTTCCTGTCCACAGTGCATCAACAATTCTTGAAGAGGCACAAAGTCATTATCTTATGTTAAACAGTTGAGTGTAATTTGACACAGCAGGTACAAAAACACATTGACTGCATACGTTTATGACATTTAGTCCTGACATTTAGTACCCACAGTACAAATACAAGCACAAGCTGTTTGTGCAAGGACATGAAAACACATAGATTAAAAAAATCAATAACCTGAACTATGACTTCCCCTCTACCTTGGTTTACAAAGCACTTAACCTCATCTCATCTATTTCCCACACCTCTGCCTTCACCCCCTCATCTCCTGAACAGAGTTCCCCTATTCTTCACCTTCCACCCCACCAGCCAAGGAGAGGACAAAATGGATTACAATGATATAGTAACAGAAACCTCTGCTAAAAACCTCAGTGTAATATAATGTATATTAAAGCAGAAAATGCTGGAACTGCTCAGCAGGTCAGGCTGAGCTCACCTCTTAGTTTTATCCTTCCTTAGTGACAAAATTAGGCAAGGTACATGTTTTGGCTTCTCTTACATCTTCCCTAGAATGATAAATAGTCAGGTAACACACATAGGCATTACCTGAATATATCAAAGAAACAAAATTCATGTTGGAGGACTGAAACTCTCTTGCAGAACAGGTTTACTTAAACAGCCAGAGAATCAGATAGAGCAACAAACAATCTGCTGGAGGAACTCAGTAGGTCGGGCAGCATCTATGGGAGGAAAGGAATTGTCAGCGTTTCAGGTCAAAACCCTGCATCAGGACCGAGAGTGAGAGGCGAGATGGCCAGTATAAAGATGAGAAAGAGAATCAGATAGATCCTGTAACTGGTTTAAAATCCACCCTTTGCTCCTCAGATTCCCCCAGCATTTTAATAAAAAAAACAGAAAATGCTGGAAATACTCAGCAGGTCAGGCAGCATCTATGGTAATAGAGTTAATATTTCAAGTCAAAGACCATTTGTCAGAACTGGAAAAGAGAGACAAGAAGTTTGTTTTAAGTTGCAGTCAGGAGGGGGATGGATGGATATGACAAGGAGAATATTGTAATAGGGTGAGGTCAATGTTGTTGTGGGATTAGCTGTAGATAAAGCCATCTGGTGGATAGATTAATAAGAGATGTTAGAGAGAAAGAGGGAGAGCGAGGGAGATAGAAGATGAACAAAGGAAAGAAGGCAGATAGATGCATATGGACACAATAAGAAAGAGAACACAAATGAAGGAACATAAAAGTTGCAAAATGCAGAGCTGTAGGAAATGTCCAGCAAGTCAGGCTTGCTAGTGTAGAGAAAAAAAAAGCCAATATTACAGATGGGTGACCTAAGGCAAAACTGTCCAGTTCTGTTACAGAGAAAATAAGTTACTTTGAGTTCTAGAATTTGATATTGAGTCCAGAAAACAATATTCCCAAATAGAAGAAGTGGTGCTGTTCCTCAAGCTTACATGAGGAGTCATTATAGTAGTGAGCAATCATAGATAGATAGGTCAGAGTGGGAGCATGATGGAGCATTTACATAGCAGGCAACAAGAAGTTTTGAGTCACATCTGCCGAGCGAATGTTGTACTCTGCAATTGGTTACTCATACTGTGTTTTTTTCCAGTGCAGAGGAGGCACAACGCAATCCATTAGGTTGGAAATGCAAATGAATCACTGCTTCACTTGGAAAAACTGTTTGGGTTCCTGGATGGTGGGAAGGGAAGAAATGAAGCAATGGGTGCTGCATCTCCTGTAGATGCACGGGAAAGTGCTGTGAGAAGGGGAGTGGTTGGTGGAGGTGGAAGAGTGAACTAAGGAGTTGTGAAGGGAACAGTTGCTTCAGAATGCTGAAAAGGGAGGGGAATCTTGTTGAAAGTGGAGGAAATTCTGAGAATGATACGTTGGGTGTGGAGGCTGCTTGGGTGGTAGGTGAGTTCAACGGGATCCTTGCTCTGGCTGGGAGGAGAGACTGTGAGAGCAGAAATGTAGGGATTTTTTCTCCCTCTACTGACCTCTCTCTGCTTACACTGCTTTTGGACATATTAGCGACCTTTAACAAGTCTTTGGTATCCTCTCCTTGTCAATACCTATCTGTCTCATCAAATTTTTCTTGGTTTTTACCCATTTCAGATATTTGCTATGTTCTCTCTATGTCACAGCTGTGGAGCAGGGTTGACCCTAAAGCAGAGCAGTGGAGACGATTTAGCAGTGAATGGTGACTTTAATAATAGACCACAAAATAACAAGCCACAGGGGGCCCCAAAACAGGAGAGAACAGAAACTGAACACCACAGGCAACAAGGTAACCTTAGGCAGGG
>JARFYF010000054.1:19285859-19300094 GCA_030265395.1 Rhina ancylostomus | reverse complement strand
CCAAGAAATTGCACAAATAATATGGAGTCCTTACAAGAAACAGGGTACAATAAAGTGTAGTCAAGGTTACCCTGGGTGTCGATGGGCTTCAATTGGTTAACATTCTGTCACTATACTGACATGATCTGGAGGTTTATCTGCTGCAATGAACATACAAAAAAAGGTCATTCAGCCCCTCATACCTGCTCTGCCATTCAATGATCATGGTTGAATTGTTACCTCAGTGCCATCCTCTTGCTATATCTCTTGATTCCCTCATATTGTCCTACAACAAAGAAGGAGGTCATTTGGTTCATTGAGTCTATGCTGGATCTCAGAGCAATCCCACCAATCCCATTCTCCCACTTATTTCTCTGCAACCTATTCTCTCACACTTTTAAGATACAGATATTTATTTAGTAGTCACATGTAAACAGTGAAATATGTCTTTTTGTGTCACTGAGAATGTGCTGGGGGCAGCCCGCAAGAGTCACCACTCTTCCGGCACCACCATAGCGTGCCTTCAACACCTAAGCTGTACGTCTTTGGAATGTGGGAGGAAACTGGAGTGCCTGGAGGAAACTCACACAGACACAGGGAGAAAGTACATACTCCTTACAGACAGCGGCAGGAATTGAACCTGGGTCGCTAGTGCTGTAATAACGTTATGCTAACTGTAACACTACTGTGCTCCTAAAACCCCTCTGATTTGCCTCTCACCCACTTACACCAGCAGCGATTTACAGGAGCCAATTAACTCAATGACCAGCACCAGTTTGGAATGTGGAAGGAAACCGGAGCACCTGGGAGCAACCCATGCAGTGACAGGGAGAACATGCAAACTCCACACAGACAGCACCAGAAGTTAGAATTGAATCTGCATCACTGGAACTATGAGACAGCTGGGCTACCTGTATCGCAGTGTCACTGTTGTTATAAAAGACAAAATCTATCGATGTCTCTCTCTTTAATATAATCAGTCACTGAGAGAACACAGAAACTCTTGGATGGAGAATTCTTTACACCCAGATAAAGAAATTCCATATACCTTTACTGAATGCCCAACCTCTAGACAAAAGTGACAGCTGGTTCTAGAGACCCTAGACAGGGAAAATTTCATCCCTGCATCAAACTTGATATGCCCTGTGGTAACTGTAGATATTTCAATGTGATCATTTCTCATTCTACTAAACTCCAGACTCTGTTTAAGAATGAATTAGCACAAAATGGTAAGAGTGAAGGGACAAAGTGAAAGAAATACATCCACTGGCTTTCCTCCAAATGAGCTGTGTCTCCCTGTTCACTGATCACTGAATAGCACAGACAATGTTTGTATGATATGAATTAGAAGCATTATCATGCAAATACTTAACACATAAAATATTATTATCCATTATTTTAAGAGTTTCAAATAAAATGACAAAAAAAAACAAAAGGCTTGAAACAAGCAAGTTAAGGGTATGTTAAAATGTCTAAGAGTTATTACCAGAACAAACTGATCTTTAATACAAGGCACATCAACACAGTAGAAAAGCATCCCACATTCTACACATTAAAGATTAATGCACTGAATCTGCTCAGCATGAGTGTGTCTCAGTAAAGAAGCAGAATTTGAAGCATCCTGCACTGCAGCCTGTCTAGTTGTGCCCAGTGTTCTCTTTCTGGATAAAATAATGCAATGTATGGCACAGAAAGCTAATGGGAAACTAAACTGTAATGATGAAAATCAAACACAATTTAGCAATGAATTATAATACTAAAGCAAATAATCTATTGAGGAATGAAACTATTAGTTTGAGAATGAGATTTTATTTTAAAAAGTGACTTTGCCTGAGAATCAAAAGGTTCTGTTACTCTTTATTGGCCATATTTGGTTCCATCTTCCCAATTTATCGCCAGGTACATTTTGTACTGCCAGACAGATGCTCTTCATATTGTTATAATTCCTACTCTATGTGGCACCCAGACCTACTAGAAGAGTGGATAATGACATCAGTCAGCATTGGAGACTGATTTGACTACAGATTTGCCATATTGGAGCTTCATACGCCAGCCAACACCCTCATGACCTCACACAGTCATTCATCATATGAAAGACACCATTATTGCTGTTTATAAACATACTTGTAGGTTTGTAGATAACCACACTGTAGAACATCTCCACTTGGTCAGTACACGTGGCCCTGAGGTTCCTCTGAATTGTCACTTTTAAAGTCTCAAACTCACTCCACTCTGACCTTTCTGTCCTCTGTGGCCTGCAATGTTGCAATGAAAATCAAATGAAAGTTTGAGGTACAGCTCAATTTGGCACATTGCAACTTTCTGGACAATGTTTCAACAGAATCAGATAAACATTCACCACTGTCATTCACACCTGTTCATAGCCATCTTGTAACATCATCCATTTAATCCCTTTTGTCGAAAAGGCAATCACAGGTGCTTTCCCCTGTTTCTTTTCTCTCTTCTCCATTCTTGTCTCTCTTTACCCTTACCATCTATTTAATACTTGTTCCGCTTTCCAGTTCTGATGATATTTCGCTGACCTGAAATTCTAACTCTGTTTCTCAGTCCATTGATGCTACCTGAAGAGCTGAGTATTACTTTTTACTTGAAGCTCAGGCTTTGATTGATTCCTCCAACTTGTGGCAAAAATTCTACCATGATCGGGTGCTTTCTAGAATTGCTTCAGTCATTGGGTGTACTGGATGCTGGAGACTGTCAATTCCACACTAACCTATTGCTCCCAGACACAAATTCCTTAAGAGATAATCTCTTTAGAGTGTAGCATGTCAGGGAGAATGAGTAATTGGTACTTAGAGCACAAAAAAATGCAAGGAGTGGGAGGAGAAGGAAGGAGAGAGAACCTTACACAAGAGCTTGAAAGCCCTGACGTTCTGACTTAAGAACAGCTTCTTCCGCACAGCTATCACACTTCTAAACCAATCACCCCTTTCACACCCACTCTCCAGTGATGTTGCCACATTCTTGTTCTCTTAATTCTACCTGATTATCCTACTCTTATCACCTTAGCAGTTCTTTCTGCACGACTTCAGATTGCGCTGCAGCTTTGCACCATTCTGCTGTGTTGCACTTGTCATCATATTTATTATTATCATGTATTCAGTGTACTCTGTGAGCTCCATGTGAGCAAGGAATTTCATATACACCCTGGTGTATATGACAATAAACTAATTTGAATCTGAACCTGAATCTTTTCCTTGCTGGGAGTTTTTTTTCTTGCACACCGTTAGTGGATATAGCAACATGAAACAGTAGGTGAGATTCTGTGCTTAAGTAAGCATGCCTTCACTGAAATCTGTTATATACTCCAACCAACCTTACAAAAATTGCAAAAGTACATCAGTTTCCTTCAAAGCTGGAAATGGAAACACCTGAAGTTTGACATTCATTATTATATAAGTGAGATCATTGATTCGTTGCATCTTCAGAAAGCTAGTTACTTTTCTTCCTTTCTTTCTGGAGAACGAAACATCTTTTATCCTACTTGCTAGAGGGGAAGTAACTATGGTTTCACAGGATTCAAAGCTTCTCCGTGGGTGCATACATTTTCATGGTGTGCCTTTTATAGTTGATCTGCTGGCAATATATACAAGGTGTGAAATGTCTTTGAAAAGTTTGCAGCTGTGTTAAGTGTGTGAGGGTGCATCAGAGCATGTGAATGTCAACTAGAAATGTGGTTTGATAGAGATTTTTGGTACGTGAGAGATAGGGATGCGGTGAATTGAGCTGTGTCTGAGGTTTGAAGTACAGTTAGTGGGAAATGGCACCTTAAGATGTATTAACCTTGACTATATATGTGATGATCATGCAAGATCAGACCATGTAATATTAAACAGCATTCTCAGATGCACTGGATAGGAAGTTCAGTTCTACAGTGGCCTTTGATTGAGTGTAATGGTTATATAATTTTTCTAATATGATGCCCAATGTGCAAATGGACTTTTGCATTTATTTAGCTTATTCAGAGAGACACTAGCACATCTGATGATCACAAACCCTGAATATGTAGATGTTGTGGTGCCAATCAGTGTGCAACACTGACTTGATGCTAATGCTGCTGACTGGACAAATGATGTGCCACCATGGTGTTAAGACTGGATTATGACCCTGCTGCAGGAAACACGTCTACCCAGCTGTCTGTATGAATCAGTGAGATCATCTCTTATTGTAGATTTGTTGCTCGTTCACCGAAAGAGTAGGTGTGACTGCACCATTGACTGTACTTTCAACGAATGCAATCCTGATTTCCTTTTCTACAATAATTCCCTTATTTTCCCATTAACCACCATAGTATCCAATTGATCACTGTACATGATAAAAGGTAATGCCAAACCACATTTATATTTTCTACCATGGCAAACAAACACCATATGAATATTAAATAATTGTTCATAAGTATTCCTTTGGTTCCTCTCTTTTGTGTTGCTTTACCCATTCCAGTGCACACCCAGTGACTGCAGAATGGACAGCAGAAAGCTGCTGACTTACAATGGAAGCGGTTGCACTTGGAGGATGGTAGAGCAGCTCCAGGCATAGAAGGCTAGCCTTTCAGTCTCCACCCTCGTCCCATCAGCACTAGCAGTCTGCATGATAGGCAACAGAGAAGGCACTGACAGAAAGGTAGTGTTGAGATCACAAATGCCATCCTCTTGAGAGTAAAGTGGGTTTATGCTCAAAGAAACAACTGCCAATCCCCAGGGCTGCACTTCTGCAATCCCAATCACATAGTGGAGGTTAGATTGTTGCAGTAGCATGAGAGCAGTCTGAGCTTTCACTGAAACACTTAGACTTGGGTGGCAACCACTCGTGCAGCAGTGGAAACTGACACCACAACCACCAGATGGTCGGCTCCAGAAGTGATGCAGAAGCTTTCCAAAGCCTCCAAACTGTCAGTGAACAACACTGCCTTCCCCCCTCACCATCCCCCATCCCCTCACTCCCTGTGCTTCTTAATTTTGCATGCAGGCTTTTTGTCAAAGATCAAAACTCATCATTGTGTAAACCCGTCGTCCTTCTTCTGTTGGCTGCCCCATCAAAACCTCTGAAGCAGAACCAATTTGCAACTTCAGCCTTCAGAGTGTTGGTGGTACCTGAGCTAATTTTTCCCCTTGTGCTGGGGTCATGCTTCTCATGCCTTATAATGAACTAAATGCAGATCCCTCCTCTACTCCAACCACTGAAGTATGGAAAATGCCAGTATCTGAGCTGGTGGCTGCGAGTATCAAACTGAGTGACTGTGTAACTTCTTCGCTTCCTTGCTGCTGAACAGCTGCCTGGCCAGGTGGAGTTCTTGATAATATGACAGAAGGAAGGGACAATGGGATATAGTGAGAGGAGATGGGGTAGAGGAGGGTTGGATAGAAGTTAAATGCTCACTTTACCTGCAGCTTGTAAACAGAGAGTGTGTAGGTTGTGAGGAGGGTCAAGTATCAGCATATCATCAATGATCTTTGTGGCACTGGTGGCCACAGATGCAGTGAGTGCTACGGTGATGATGGTTAGTCCTCGTTTCTCTGGGGTGGAGCAGTTGATGGGTGGGGTGCATTGGGGTTAGTGAGTTGTGAGGATGTAACTGTACCTGTTCCCCTCCAGTTTGTTGTTGCTGGCACAGCCTTCAATATTCTGTCACTGTACTTAGTTGTGGCTCAGGGAACTGCATGGATCTAATTATTCTGAGGCCAGTTCATATCCTGCTGTCATTAGCTATGCATGCAGAAGGAAACCTAGATCTTGCAGGAATTTGTTGGAGAGTCCTGAGTCTCACTTTTAGGTGAAGTCATTCCAATACTACCCAGGGAACAAAGCAAAATAGACACAACTTTAAAAGTTCCACACTTGTATGTCAAATGACCAGAATATGCAATTTGATTTATTCATTAACAAAGGTCAGTTCTAACAGTTTCACCATTATTCCTTCCTGCGAAATCTGGGTTTCTTCAGTAGCTGTCCAGGAAGCAAGCATTTACGTCTTTACTAGTGTCCAGCTGATTGCAAATAAGCTGGGTACTAATAGAGTGCAGTTTGAGTTTTCTTTACTTTTGCACAACAAACCACTCAAATTTAAGTAGAAGCTATACTTACCTGTAAATTAAGCCAATTACAAAACAGTGCTTACATTTAATTGTTCCCAATTTATGCCTGTACCTCAGCAATTTTTTTGTGAGATGCTGGCAAAGGCTGGGTTCAAAGTCTGATTGAAAGTTGAGCACTGTTGTGCTTTCCAGATTAAGCTTGGGGAAAGTGCTGGATGCAAATACTTTGCGTGAAATCCTTTTCTAATGATGGGATTTAAAGAGTTAGTCACCAAACCAAAAACTTACAGACAATGATACTCTTCCCTTGAACTTCCTTTCTGGTCCTTTTGAAACACTTCAGCAAAGAATTTGCAGAACCCTGGGAAAAATAGCATACACAGATAAAAATAGGCAGTCAGGCAATTTCCCCAAGGCTTCTGGGCAGATTCTCCTCCTAATACTTTTAAAGAGAAAGCCTAATCATGTTTTCTCCTCGCCGGTCTTGGATCATAAGTTCAACTGATTCACTTTATAAACTGATGATCACCATTTCTGATGGGTGTGTGGCTTAGCTTTTCATACAAACAGCCATGGAAATTAATATTCTACTAGACAAAGACATATCATGAGAAATGACGGATGGCATTTTGATGAACTGATATACAAAGCTAGAAGAAAAATATGGTAAGGGATAGCTGTCAATACAAACTGATAAATATGGTCTTTTTAAACAAAATTGCAATTCACTCAGTAGTAGGATTGCACTTAGAGACACAAATTTGATTGAAAGGAATTGCTATAAGCACTTTGCACTTTATCCTATTTCATTGTCTCCTGCTGTCATAGTTGCCTATGGAGATGCTTATGTAGAAATGCTAAACCTACATTGAGGAGTAAGATTGTATTTTTTAATCTGCTGCTTGGCAACAACAGAATGTAGCGAGACACTTCTGTAACAGTGATAAAGGCCACATAAATTGTAATAGAAGCATACATTGAATATTGCAGCAAGTCAGTCCACTTTGTGAACCTCTTTGATTTTTCATCCATTTAAGGAAACTGCCATTGATTTTTAACAAAGAGAATTAAGCAGCTTCTCAGAAGATTTAATTAAAATTGACAAGATTATAATAATATCAAAAGATAAAAATTTCCTTCATAGCCAGAACCAAAAAGTATTATAACAAGAAATTTATTAAGGAGGACACAAAACCTTTCTCAAATGCAGTCTCTAGAAAAAATATTTTCATTAAGGTGCCTGAATCTTACTATGGTAGCTTACTCTCTTCAAAAACTGACCTACTTCAAAGATGCTCACCCATGCAACTCCGAGAGAGTGCTGTACTGTTATAGTTGCTGCTTTTTGGATGAGATGTTAAACTCAAGTTCCAGCCACATTTTCAAAGCACTGTTTTGAAAAATATCTTGACCAATACTCAATCCTCAATCCTCAATTAACATTCCTAAAACAGATGACCTCGTCAATTTCCCATTGCTGTTTATGGGAGCTTGCTGTGTGAAAATTGGCTGCCAAGTTTCCTACAAGACTGATTACACCTCAAAAGTATTGCATTGACTATCTACAAATTTGGAATGTTCTGAAAGGAATGTGAAAGGTGTCATATAAATAGAAAACTTCCTCTTTCTGTGGAAAGTCCATTTTTAGAAAGTTTACATTTTAAAAAAACTCAAACAAACAGACCTAAATTTTGACATCCCAAGTTTATAAATCTCATGATATTACAAATATTCTTCACATATCTAACACAGCAGTTGAGCAAGGTCATTGAAGACATACTTTGAACACATCTTACTCAGAAATTATCTCCATTTAATTTTCTAGTTGGTGAGCTTCTAATATATTTTAATGGCTTGAAAATATTAAGACTGGATATCCTACTTATTGAAAGGTGAAGGATGTCCTCATAGAAGTATCCTAGGCAACAAACAAAGGTAAACATCACTTCTGGGAGAGATTTGAAAGCTAGAATAAATAACAAGGAAAACAGTATCCTTTCCCAAAGCCTTCAGTCAAAGACTTATTCAGGATATGGATGCATACCCATAACCTGCTACCCATTGCTTCAGCTGCTAAAATATTTCTGAAAACTATAATAACAGTTCATAAATCTTATTTAGTGTGTTTACATATATTACCAGTTCTGTTTTAAATTTGAAAATCAAAAAACTGTAGATGCTGAAAATCTGAAATAAAACAAAAATTGCTGGAAACCTCAGCTGATCAGGCAACATCAGTGGAAAGAAAAACAGTTAATGTTTAAGGTCCAACTTTTGGTAATGTATTCTTTCATTCTGTCTGTATCAGAACTGGCCATTTTCTGCCTTTCATTATTTTGGCTCAGTTTTTCTTACTCTATTGTCATAGACTGACCTGCTGTGGATGTCCCACAGCCTCACCATTCCACAGATAAAGAAATAATTTGCTTACAACTGCCCCCATTTGGTCTCACCCTATCAAAGATACCCTATCAGGCCTGTTGCAGGAAACTCGTGTATCAGTATCATATGGAAGGGCAGGGATCTCTGCTGCCAAGTAAACCATAAGTCTGGTGCCAGATCTAAGGTCTTGATCTTCAAAAGCCCTTTTCTTTAATCGACCAACGGCAATGAAGGCAGTGGTAACTTTCATCATCAATGTCTGCCTTCAGCAAGAGGTACCTCCCAAGATGTGGGATGTGGTCCACAGTTTCCAGATTTCACTGTGAATCATTATTGTTGGAGAGTAGTGTGGTGTAGTAGGAGCCTGTTGATGCAGAACCTTTGTCTTTCAGGTGTAAGGCTCATCTTTTCCTACACTTCAGCAAAACCATTGATGTGTTGGAGCTCCAATTCTGAATGGGCACAAATGTAAGAGTCACCAGCATACTGCAGCTCAGCCTCTGGGTAACCTTGATTCTGAAGTGTAGTTACCACAGGTTGGACAGCTTCCTATTAATTCTGAATATTATCTCCAATCGTGGTGGAGGCTTGTTGGATGTGAGAAGTTGATTGTGGCATGAAAAATTCAAAATGTGTTGGGCATTGACGCAGCCTTGTTTGATATCAGTTTTTGCTGAGAATGGTTCGCATGCAGTTATGGAACAAGCTTAAGATGGAGATGAATGTGGACAGCTGAATTTGAGGAGTCCTCCTGAATGATAAAGCCACAGGCTTTGGTGAGGTCTTAACAGGGAATGAATTGTAGCTGCTGCTGCTCCCTGCACTTTTCTTGAAGTTGCTGCTCTACTTTTCCTCAAGGGGAAAGAAACAGAAGGCAAATAGAGGAAGTGCAGGAGACTCATCAACCAACCAACAACCATGACATGTGCTGTAAAAGCCATCACAGCTTTAACACCTATGCCCCCATGCCACTGATCTGGGATTAAACTCATGTGAGACAGATGTCAACACCCCCGGAACGAACACTTTGAAGACCTCATCAAATGTGACTCTGCCCTTGAAGTGAGCTAACTTGATTCCATCCCATTGTAGCCCAAGTCCTGACTGACAAGAAATTAAGATATCCCAAACCAAAAATATTAAGGGCTTAGGAGCAGATGGTATCCCTAATGAAATCCTAAATGTTAGCAGTGAAGAGTTTCAGTCACAAATCTATAGACTCATTGCCAACTTCTTGGAAAGGGAGAATATTACAGGGGACCTCAGATATTGTAGTCATGGCCATCTTCAAGAAAGGAGATAATTGCAATGGTGGTAATATAGAAGGGTATCTACTACCTTTCACATAATATTCATACCAAAGTGGATAACTCCACATTTTTCCAGATTATACTACATCTACCATGTGTTTGCCCACTGACTCAACTTGCCTGAATTGCCTTAGTGCTTCTTTGCATCCTTCTTACAACTCTCAATCCCACCTAGTTTCATGTTGCTGTCAAACTTAGAAGTATTCAATTTGGTTCATTTGACCAAATTATTGATGTATATTGTGAATAGTTAGGGCCCAAGCACTGACCCCTGCATTACTTCAATAGTCGCTGCCTATCATTCTGATAGAGATTCATTTGTTCATATTTTCTGTTCCCTCTGTCAACCAATTTTCAATCCAGCCAGTTTTTTAAACCCCAACCCTATGCATTTTAGTTTTGTACACTAACCTCTTTTGTGGGACTTTGACAAAGATCTTCTGAATACACCACATCCACTGATTCTCCTATATCTACTCCAACTATTATATCTTCAAAAAGACTCCAGTAGGTTTGTCAGACACAATTTCCCTTTCATAATCTATGTTGACTTTGTCTAATCCTGTTACTGCCCTGTTATCATATCCTTTACAATAGACTTCAGCAGTTTTCCTACTACTGATGTTAGGTTAACCAGTCAGTAGTTCTCTGTTTTTGCTTTCCCTCCTGTTTTAAGTAGTGGAGTTCTGTTTGCTACCATCCAATATACAGGAACTGTTACATAATCCATGGAAGATGACAACCAATGCATCCACCGTTTCCATGGTTACTGCTTTTAGTACTCTGGGATTCAGATTATCAGGTCCTATGTATTTATTGGCTTTAAGTCCCATCGATTTCTCCAGCACTTTTTTCACTAATACTAATCTCCTTTTCTTCTCATTTCTGGGAAATTACTACTTGATAAATTCTTTTGTGAAGACACAACCAAAATACTTGTTTAATTACTCTGGCTATTGAGCTTGTGACCATAGAGAAATCTCTGGGCCAGAGAGAGCAGTGTAGCCAAACAAAGAGGTAGAGACAGCAACTTCCATCACATCCAAGAAGAGAAGACAAGAGAGGCCATAGGATTTTGGTGGTCTGTCAACACATGAAGCAGATTCTGACAGTGCCCAGCATTGCTCTGCACGCACTGTGCTGGCTAGGGTGTAGCCCTGAATCCCACATCTCAGCACTGAGCAGCTGAACCAATTGCCCCAGCTCACCCAGCATTGGCTCTCTCCACTGTGGGACAATTCAGTGCTGCATTTGTGCCAACTTCCTAGCTCAGCAGTGGGAAGGCTGGTAGAGGGCGGGAGTTTGTGCCAGATCTCTAACACAGCAGTGCTGTCAGTTATGCATCTCTCTACTTTTAATGCTATAACAATCCCTTTTAGTGGTGTTTCCATTAACTCTCTCATTCCTGAAATGAATCCTGGGTGCTATGCAATATACCAAAACTTTTCCCTAACTCCTTTTGTTAATCATGGTTGGAGAGCAAAACAACTAACATTCAATGTCCTTTGTGTTCTTATCCAATAGTCCTTGTACAGCCAGCACTGAACTAGCGACTCTCCTGTTCCTGGCCTTCTTACATGTTTACTTGGGTCAAGTGTCCAGATAGTTCACAGCCTTTAAACATTATACAATATATTTTTAAACTGTATCTTATACAGTAGATTTATATAACTGCAACTTGTACAATGAGTGATTTTATACAGTCAACTCATTTTCGCAAACATGATTAACATTAATTAAAAATACTCGAAGCTGGTACTTAATGGCTGGTATGTTTCTAAAATCCACCTTCCCACTAACTTACAACTAAGAGCTATAATGTTACACTAATACAGGTTTCCAAATCAATGGTCCAAGTGGCACAGGGGCACAGCTAGTAGTGCTGTTGCCTCAGAGCTCCAGTGACCCAGGATCAGACCTGACCTCGGGTGCTGAGTTTATACATTCTGCCTGTGACTGTATGGGTTTTTCCCAGGTATGCCAGTTTCCTCCCACATCCCAAGATGTACAGGTTGTTAGGCTAATTGGCCATTGTAAGTTGCCCCTGGTGTGAGGGTGAGTGTTAGAATCTGACTAAGAGTTGATGGGAATGTGGGGAGAGCAAGTTCCAGGAACAACTGGTGGGAATGGGATTGGTCTATGAGTTACTGGGAAAAAGACTGTAATCATCCACTTTAACTATACCCCTCATGATTTTATAAACCTCTATGATCAGGGATGCTCTTATCCTGTATTCATCTTAACCATTTTCCATATAGTCTTTGGTCTTGCACCTCACTACCTCCCCAGCTCGGCTTTCAGAGCAGAAGCCCCTCCAATTTTGAGGAAAGTTCCCTGACCTGAAATATTACCCAGTTTCTCAATGCACAGATGCTGCATGACTGTCTGAATTCTTTCAGCACTCCTGTTCCTGTCACAATTTCTAGGCTGGCACTCCTACCTCTTGAAAAAAAAATCAAGAGCTAATGAAAGTTTTATTATTGCAGAAAGATCGAACAACAGGTGCAGGAAGAGGCTATTCAGCCCATTGTATTTGTGTCAATTCTTTAAAAGGACAGTCTATTAGTCCCATTCAAGAGTTCTTTCCTCCTCATATTCAAAACCTTTTCTCATGCATTTATCCAATTTCCTACTAAATGTTACTACTTAACCTTATTCTACCTTCACACAGTGTATTGTATTTCATAGCAGCTTTCTGTATAATTATTTAACTTTACATCACCTCTGATTCTTTAGCCAATTACACTGGGCTGAATTGTGTCCATGAACTATACTTCCTCCTTGTAATTTTCCCATAACTGCACCTACCATGAAGAGAAGTAGGTTGCAAATGGTGACCAGACCTCTTTGTGAATTCTTTGATAGCTCATTATTGTAAAGGGTCTTTGAACTATTCTTAAATGTCTGAAATAAATGCTAGGGCACCAGACAATATTGAAGAATGGAAGGACCTTGAGTACAAGTCCAAGGAGATGTAACACAGGCAGATAAGTTGGTTAAGAGGGCATGCAGAATATTTGCCTTCATTACCCGGGGAACAGAATATAGAAATAGTGAGGTTATGTGACAACTTTTTAGAACATTGGTTGGATCACAGCAGGAGTACATGTGCATTTTGGGTGCCCATACATTAGGAAAACATAACTGCACTGAAGACAGTTCGGAGGATATTCATGAGGATGTTTCCTGAGATGGAGCATTTCAATTATGAGGAGAGATTGGATAGTCTGGGTTTGTTTTCCTTGGATCAGAGAAAGCTAAATGATACCCTGATTGAGAACTACAAAATTGTGATAGGGTAGATAGTAAGAAACATACCATATTTTCAGGACACGTGTATTATATATTCCAGCAAGTTTCATTGAATGTGGAATTTACCCAATTTTCAATTACAAAGACTTGTACATAAAGTTAATGCAACACATCTGTTTATTCATGGCCTTCCCTAGTATTCCCAATAATTTAGCCTTTTTAATATTCCAGAAATTTCATCCACGTGAACAAAATTCTGGCAAAATTCTGACAGGGATAGAATTCCATCCACTTTACAGAAAAGGAGAATTCTGACTAGGTTTTGGGGAATTAGGTATGATGGGAGACACTTCTTCTATCAACATTGAGCAGTAGATTCTGGTTTTCTTCTCAGCCATGTTGGGAAACTTAATCTGAAATGCAACTGATAAGCAGTGGGATGCATGTATTCTGAGAACTGCTGGGTCCACTATGAATCTCAGAAGTAGTCACTGCTGGGTTTGGACAAAAAAAAAGCTTTCCCCTCTCCTCTTTAACTCGTGTGGTTTCTTGCTTCCCTTAAAAAAAAACAGCAGGAACCCATTCGGAGATTCCACTGGTAATGATGTTCACACATTTCCATTGTTCCAGGACTCGAGATGGTGTCAGCAGCAAGTGAAAGCCACATGGTGGTGCTCCTCCTCATCGCATATTTGATGATGCCACTGGGGCATGGGATTTCTGGACTCTGGTCTGGTCTTGAATACTTCCTATATATTGTAAGAATATAAAAAGGCTGGAATAACAAAAACAATGTGGCAAAATAACCCTGCACATATCGTGCACATTCCACATGAATATCCCTTCTTGCCCAGAAGAAATCAAAATATATCTACACTATTCAGTCTGGTCCTGTATCCCACCATAGACAATACCCAGCAGGACAGCAATCATTATGTTCTATGGAGCATTTCATCATGTCAGTCAAAACACATTCTATAATTGCCAGATCTGATACCATCAGAAACAAGATTGGTGCAAGGCTGAAAAATACGCATCATACAATCTCTCAGCTACTTTTCTTTTAGCCATTTCCTCCTAACCACCAATCCTCTTGCTGCACCCTTATCCCTGCTAATGTTTATTTTTAATATTCTCAACTAGTATTAATATGACCAGCAGTTGTCAGTAAGCTATGTTATAGAACCATAGAACAATACAGCACAATACAGGCCCTTCAGCCCACCATGTTGTGCTGCCCATCAAACCACACCTCACAC
>JARFYF010000054.1:19135187-19156816 GCA_030265395.1 Rhina ancylostomus | reverse complement strand
ATGTATTTTGTGTAAATGTCATTCTGAAATGAAACCAGAAAATGCTGGAAATATTTGAACAGATCAGGCAGAGAGGAAACCACATTAGTGTTTAAATTTGATGACTTTTCATCAATACTTTTGTACAAGGATCAGAGAAAAATTGAGAATATTTCAGTTTGGGTGGTGGGGATCTGGCACTCACTGCCTGCGGAGGCCGAAGTCTCCACTGCACTTCAAGGTTTACTGGATGAGCACTTGGAGAGCTTGTTGTGGCCTTGGATATAATCAGCTCAATAACCACCTGCAGTGTACATTTCTATTTCATTATGGCACTTTTTAATCCCAATATTAACCTTAAATGATTTCCCACAGAACTAGCTTTTGCAGGTCCACATTAAGCTTGTCTAATTAGACACAGGATCTCTTCACTATATTGATAAATGAAGCATTGCTTTGTTACTATTAACTATCTCGTAAGAACACACACAATACTGGAATGCTCTTATACACTTGTAATTGAATATAAGCAGTAACAGGCATGTGTGAACCAATGACTAGAGAAGACTAGCTACAAAAATCAATAAGCCAATTAAAATTTAGGAAAGTTTTCTCTATCGGTATAAATTCATATCTGTTTTGCACTTTTCCATCAAATACAAATATTTGGACCAAACAAAGTTGGCGGCTGATGCTTATCAATCTTTTGTCCTACTGACCAAAATGAATTAATCCAATAGTGTATATCTGTATTATTTAGTGTATTAAGACTAAGAAAGCAGTCATTCACTCTTTAGATTAAATGGATGAATATCTTGATACACAGCTAATGTTTTGCATCCCTTCTTTTGTCAGCTTCATGTAGCAAGACATGTTGGTAACCTGATTAGTTACAATTTTCTGAATGTAATTTGTCTTGAATATTTTTCCCCAAACTGTATCTAAATATGTTAATCATTCAGGGCACGGGTAAATTAATGTCTGCCACCAGCTTCTATGGTGAATTTGAACTTCACAAAATCATTCTGATGTTGAAACAAGGTTTGTTTTTAACAACCTTTTGTGTTCAGCTCACTTGACCATTTTATCTATTGCATGATTTTGTTTTACTTGCTGAAGATGGTTTTCTGCTATTACTGCTTCAGAGAACTGAAAGTGAAACTACTGGATTGAATGTTATAGTGGAAAGAATGTACATTAATTTTCAAGGAAACAAATCCATTTATGTTAAAAGGACTACCAAAAATTCAATGGAATCATGTAGATATTGGCTTTACTCAAGGTGGCAAGATGCATTTGCAGAGACAACGATGATTTAGTAATTGAAGTAAAATGTAGTTCTAATGTGGTGGTAACTGTAGACTAACCTGTTCCTTGGTGATGCCAAAATAGATCATTTTTGATTTTGGTTATCTCTTGGATTTGGGATATGTTAAATTTGTTTCCATAGAAATCTTACAAGGAACATTTTAAAAAGAAATTGAATATGTTACCAATATTTAATTGGTTGTTGTTTAAAATGAAGAAGATAACTTTCATCTATCACCATCCCTGTTTTTTTTAAAACCCCAACATAGTAGAGACTGATGCAAGTGTATGGCAGCATGCTGATAGCAGCAAGCACTTTCATGATTGAAACAGCAACTTGTACCAGTGAAAATTTGACATGTGCCATTCAGTGAAAGCTGACAAATGGCAGCAGATCAAGAAACAAGTTACAATTTAGTTTATACAATTCCAATGGAACAAATAACTTGCAATATTTTTGTATATGTTAATAAATTTTTCCATTAGCATAAGAACATAGCATTCCCTAAGCTGTGGCTTATACTTGCACTTGGCTACATCTGTAGCAAATTTAATGCTGATCATAAAATGCAACACAAGGGGAAATTTGGCCCACAGATCTTTTGAACTGTGGCTTATAAACTGCCAGGGTGGTATTGAATAGTAAGCAGAATTAAATGAAGTCTGTTTAGTCACTAAAAATTCCTTATTCTTCAGAATTTGAAATGGATGATCCTCTGCTATCATCTGCATAAAGCAGCCTAGACTTTGTGTCTTTAGTCTTCTGTTACAGTCTGTTATCAAAGTATCTGGATCTATTGCTGTCTACTTTAGAATCTTTGGAAATTTGCCTTCCATTCACCATTTTAAATGCAAAGAAACAAGAACTTCAATATTTGATAATCACATGCATGTAGATTTCAAAACCATGCTGCCCCACAGAAAAATTGGCTAGGCAGTGTTCTAAAGCAGGCACTTTATCTGTAGCTGACTGTCAAGTAAACCAAAACCCTACAGATCACGTTCAGGCAATGCAAAGTAGATCATGGTGCATATTCTCACTTCATAAAAGCTACCTGTACTTGACAATAGAAGTGTAAGATTTCTAGTTGTATACAATTTGTATTGACACTTAGTGAGCAAAGCACAATGCTTAGCCTAATGTTAATATTTACCACTTTTAATTATTTTAAATTGAAGTATTAAATAAAAGGCTGCAGAGTCTTAAATACAATATGCCCAACTTCCAATTTAACTTTGTTACAGGATGGCACATATTGGTTATTTCTGCCAAAATGAATTCTTGCCAAGCAAAACTCAATATTTGTTAATGTTTGCGCTGAGAAGTAATGAGGGTATCTCAGCTTATAAATGACTGCAAAGAACAGTCAAAATTATTTCATTAATCTCCAAACTGAAAGTTTATTTCAGTTGTGTGAAGAAAAAAAATTTCTGCTCTAACTGTTAACAAGATCTGTAGTAATATTATTGTGTTATCCAATGTTAAACTAACAACTGAAAGAAAATTCAATTTTTTTGGACAGTGACGTTTAGTTGTCAGAAAGGCTCGCATGGAGGTTTCATTATGCATGCATAGGAAAAAGCTTGTTCCTGCTATTTGAGTAATTCATTTAAAGCACAAATATGCATCACTCTCAACCACTACTGTTTTGATTTATGATATTTCACCCTGGTATTCTCTTAAAATTGCATGATTCATAAAATCAAACCACCATATGAACAAAAGGGTCTTTGGGGATTGATGTTGGAAGCCAAGTATACGTAGATATCAAGTGAGATGCTCAACACCAATTGTTATGAATTAGTTTCAAACAAACTTTGGCCACAAATAGTTGGCTTTTGATTTCAGCAGTCAGAGGTAATGAGCATTCTAGCTTTCTCCAAACAGTTTAGTCTAAAAATTCAAGTACCCCCATCTTTTGGTGACTGGGGCAAATGTTAAGTTTTGTTTGAATGCTTGCATGTGCACTTGCATTGCTTTTAGGTCTTGAAGTCACAAATCATTGAAGAGGAGTGGAGGGGTTGAACCATAATGTTAGGGGAGAGTGGGGTGCTGATCAGGATTGGGTAACAATGTGCTTTGTGTGTGGTATGGAAGGACCTATTCAGTTCCTTTCATCTTCACGCTTGGGTAAGTAAATTTTAACATTAACTATGATTGAAACTTGCAGTTCTTCAGGGCAGCCAGTTGAGCTATAGACCTCAAACTTCTGGATGCAACAATTATTGTTGGGGAACATTATGCAGAGGGTAACAGTGTATTACCACTATTTCTGATTAATGTCCAGGATGCCTTTTGATATAGCAAGGTTAATGAGGCTATTTCTTTTTAAAGTGTCACTTGGTGATGTGCACACCAAGTTGAGGCCATTTAACTAGGTGTGTGGAGGGAGTGGTCAGCAAAAAAGCCTTGCAATAAATTTTAGTCTTGAACTAATTTGGAGTAGTAACTATTTTCCCCTGCAAGCAGACAGTTTCTGGTAAAATCTGTGTGTTTGTGTTCCATGAATAGTGGTATATTGCAGGATTACTACTTGTCCGTTCCTGGCATTCCATTAGTCTCTAACACAATGCAATTCCAATGCACTAGAGATGAATGGAATGCTCACCAACTCCAATGCAGTTCAGTATTAAATGTCATGGTTGGGCTAAATTTGTTTTTTTTTCTTTATTTCAAATGAAAAATGGCACTAGCCTAAATTTCTAGCGCACCATGAAGGGTGCATTGGATGCTTGTAGTAGTGATATGTGAATGACCATTTCAGGGTTTACAGCTGCAAACTTCAGTAGAGCTAGAGACTTCGTCAGCTACTGAACACAGATTTCTTTGTCAAACAAAAATGTGCTACTGTCATTCTGAAGAATGGAAGGCAAAATCAAGGCATGCTATTAGGAACATGTCCCATCGTCATTGTGGGTGCACCATCAATGATGGCTGCTGGAACAACATGGTCGAAGTTTCCCCTCAAGGCTTTAAAAGGAGCATTGCACAGAGAATGACTTAACTCAATGTGTTCAGTGCTTAGTAGTCATGTAAGATGCAGAAACAGCTTGGTGCCTCTCATACAAACTAAGTATTGGATATTGCCTTTCTAGATACAAATAACTGAAGCCAGTTTTCACTGAACCTTGCAACCTGAAGCAAATTAAACATTGAATATTTCTTTTGCATTGTGGGATGATGTTCTGACCACAGTAATGTCACTAGTTTTGGGTGGAGAAGCTGAATTACCATAGGATTCCTGTAAAACAGGAAATGTTGCCTTTCCTTAATTTGGCTCCTGTTCATTACCTGCATTCTAGGATAAACAGAGCATTTTAGCATATTTTAGATATTTGATGTTTTATTTATTCCTTCACTGACTTACAATTCCAATGATTTGTAAATACACCAATGCTGAAATCTACATCACCAAGACTGAATTTATGTAAGGTTTGTTTGCTGTTACTTGCTCTTTTTAAATAAAGTAACCCAGTTTTGTTAACCTGCTAAAGTTACTATACACCAGTCGTTCCTTTTCCTGGCACTCAAATTAGAACAAAAATGGTACTGTCCCTACTGAAATTTTAACATTAAAAAAAATGTTTTTGGAGAGAATATTTAGAAATGATTAATCCACATTTGAGCATAGTGAATTAGTATCTGTTCATTGCCTCTTGCATTTAATCAATATTTGGGTAAAACCAATTGTAAGTGATTTACTGTTGCAAATTTCAGTCTGTTATAGATGCTGCATTGAATGAAATGCAATAGATGTTCCATTTAAATAGGCTGGCCACCTGGTTCTTGGGGTAATCGCTACCCTGTATTTCCCCCTGGTTTCAGCAGGAGTGAATGGTCCTGAGCATCTATAGTTATAGACATGTACAGACTACTTCCCCTAAACAAAGGCTTAAAAATCCAGGCAATAAGTATTGTAACCATGCACTTGCCCTTTCTTTGTCCTCCTGAATATTGCTCCCAATATGTTCATATTGTGGGAAATGTTCATGCTGGGGAATGGAACTTCCTATTTTAGATATTGTGTCAGTTGTAATCACATCTAGGTGATTACTCTATATTAACAACGTGTCTCAGTATAAACATCAGAGCACTTCCTGCTAATAGTATGGTGACAATTAGCCACTTTCCACCATAAGACATTCTGTAGCTTTGAAATGAATAACGGATACAAGGACAGATAATGCAAAACAAAAACAAGTATTAACTAGGGTTTTATTGAGACTCGTCAATTAACAAAGGACTCCTGTAATAATTCAAGTTGCAGTATACTCTCAGCCATTTGGTAATGGAGGAGGGGGGGTTTCCAGTTAACCAGCTGAACAAATGCCAGTTGCACAAGAATTCTTCAAAAAATAACTACTGCGCACACTAGTATTCTATGCATAAACCTTTAAATTACTAAACTATATGTTGTCATCTTGCCTTTTTAAGTAACACAGTTTTTGCACTCCAGTGTTAAGGCTTAAACAGTATTCGTGTAAAAGGTAGCAAAAATAATCAAATTAATGATTACTCACCATTGCACAAGGTGCCAAATTTTCAGGAGCTTGCTGTTTATTAGCCAACAACTGCACTGCCTTTGTAAATCCAAATAAACTGAAAATGTCTTTTCACACTAATTTTGCATAAGTAGGTTTTTAAGTGTTATGTAGGCTATGCATAGACTTTTATACCGCCACTTAAACTAAAATTGAAATGGCAAAAGGGTAATGCAATTTATTTACCCTGTTCAAAGTACACCAATGGAATTTTATGAAGTTGCTTACACTTAAAATTTTTTGCCAATTGCATGAGAATTCCAGATGAATAAATACCAAATAAACAAATAGTTCACAGTAATAATTTAGAATCTGTGGTCCCTTGGGCACATTTCAAGCCACTCTAACTAAAATTTGATATATTCTGCATGGTATTAAATCCAGGCAGCATGAGGGAGGTACGTCATCATTACAGTCCAGAATTAAATTCTGATGTAGAGGTGAATGACACTTCAGGATTCAGGCTGCCATTTAAATATCATTAAACCATGCTTAAAATCAGATTTCACCTCTTTGATAACTTGTATTGTAATTTTCTTATTTATTTCACATGAATTCTTACATTTTTCACTTGTAATGATACATTCACAACACTCTCTTTCCTATTGTGCCACGTTTTCATCCCCCGAATAAGTTCACTCTAAACTTCAACTGCTAAAACCCAATACTGTTTCCAAAGCTAAAGAAGGCTCCATCACTTGTCAATATAAAAACAACTTTCTGACAGGCAATACCATGCTAGTCTTTTAACCAACACACACTTTGACTTTATTGCTATTCTAAATGTTTTCCCCTTCCAAATCATTTGTATTTAGTTTTCTGATGGCAATGTATTCTGTTCTTGTCTGCCCAGAATTATAATTGTTAGTAGAGTTTTGGAGCTGTACTAGGATGAATAAGAATTCTGCACAAAATATTTGTTTTCAGTCAGTGGACATGAGCAACAATACAAGACATAACCATTACAAATTGATAATGTGACATCTTCAATTCTGGATTACAAGCCATTAAAGATGGAATATGACCACATAATTATGAAACTGTCTTCTTTCTCTTTCCATTACTGAAGATTTTTTTTGTGTATTCTTAGATTACACATCCTGACTTGCAGCCACACTATTATTGGATAAAACTTATCACACCATTGCAATCAAATCATCTTCAAAACTCTTTGAAGGCCCTTAACGTTCTAGACTTGAATAAAGTGAAAATTTTTAAGTGGAACAGCAGTTTGCTAATGGGAAAATAATCAATATCATACATGCGTATGAACAGTTGCAGGTCCAGAGTCAATAATGAATTAAGTTTTTTTTTAAAGTTGCAAACTTGCCTCTTTTTAAATTGAGGGCAGAGCCAAAAAAACCAATATTTCTTTCTTCAATAGGAAATTCTTGGGTGGTGACAGGAGGAGGAAAGAGGTGGTTAAAAAAACAAAAGCAGATGCAGGGGTCTGTATCAGTTCCCAGATGCATTTAAATGGCAGCCTAAATTCCAGAGTGTCATTCACCTCTGCATTAGAACTCAATTCGCTTCTGGAGAGTAATGGTGACATACTTCCCTCATGCTGCCTGGATTTAATACCATGTAGAATATACCAAATTTTAATTAGTAGAGCTGCTTGAAACGTGACAAAAGGACCACAGATTTCAAACTGTTACAGTGAGCTCTTGTTTATTGATATTTTTTCATCTGGAATTCTCATACAATTGGCAAAAATTTCTATAAATATTAAGCAATTTCATGAAATTCCAATAGTTTACCAAGAACATGGTAAGAGTCGAACAAATTATTTATTCCTCTTGAGCACCAGGATATTGTAATAGTTGAAATATTCCAGGTCACTTGCATTTGTAAGTACTACTAAAACATAATTTGAAAAATGATGATAGAGAATATGTAGTGGATAACTGAAGATTAGGTAATAATTCTCCCACATTTGTGCACTTTAATCATACAAGAAGCAATCAATACCACTGATTTTATTGTAACCTATAGGCTATCAAAGAATACCAGTCACAAATTAGAATTAAGTGCAATATTGGAAAAAAGATTTAAGAATACAGATTAAAATCTAAGGAAAGCAAGGTGATTTTTTAAGAGAATTACTAAACTAAAAATGTGTTCAAGGAAAGAGGTTCAAATATTATAAATGGCCAACCTAGGTAAATGAACAAGACAAATAGGTATTGAACAGATATTGAAGAACAAACTTTTCTCCCCCAGTAAGTATGAATATGTCAGTTCAATAACTATTTTCTACAGTTAATAAGTAGATGTAACATTTAATTTGGATTGTATGAACAATTTTTTAAGTATCTGATTTATGGAGTAGCTATTAAGGATAGAACTTAAGAGTAGAACTTGGAGCATAACATCTATCTTCTAGTTAGAGGAAATTTTAAAGGGATGTATTTTAAATTTTGTTCAATGCTCCAGTTTACTAATCTATCATACTTCAAAACTGATATGGTCAGAATTTCGTTACTAAAATCAACCGGCATTTGACATTTTTGAGCCTCTCAGGATTTCTAAAGTTGTTGGTACATTGCTAGCTATAACCTTTGAACTTATGAACAGAATATGTTTGGATGGCACAACTTTAGTTAGAAAAAGACAAAACGATAAAGCATGGGAAGAGACATAAGTAATGATTTGAACTTGTGGACACTTGTGCTCAGCTTGCAACACTGAAAAGGTTAGAAAGAAAAGGTTTCATTTGTCTGGCAAATTAAAATATAGGCTTGCTGATCAAATGAAAAATTCCCAGTTTTAAAATTCAGATTTTCCTGTTTTTAAATTGTTGCAATATATAAAGTAGGGGCTGTTGTATAGTTACCCCTCTTCCCCCCTCCCCACCAATTTATTCTGTCTTCTTGAGCAAATCTTAATTTTTTGAATAGAGATTTGAATATTTCTTGTATTAACTATGGTAGGAATCCTTCAGTATGCAATATTTTTAGCAACACTGACATCTTGATTCTGTAAAATATTACAGAACTGATGTGGAGTTTGGGAATTTATGGGCCTTGATTTATGGACATTTTTTTCCTCTGATATTTGGAAATGCAGAAGTACTTTCTTTTTTCATGCTTTGGGATGAGAGCTAATGCTTACAAAGGACATATTCATTGTTACTGAAGGTTGAACTGGAAGTAAGGGTCATGATATTACAGATTCTGTTGAATGCCGTTCCTTCATAACCTGCAGGAAAATCTCCCCAGTTTAGAATTGTAGAAGGGATGTAGGACTTCAATTTTGTCAAGAGAATAGAGAAATTAAGGTAACTCTTACTGGAGCAGGAAGTTTAAGAGGAAATTTACTAAAGATGCTCAAAATCCTGAGGTGCTTAGATAGGCATGGTAGTGTAGCAGTTAGCATAATGCTATTACAGCACCAACGACACGGGTTCAATTCCAGCCGCTGTCTGTAAGGAGTTTGTACGTTCTCCCTGTGTCTGCATGGGTTTCCTCTGGGTGCTCTAGTTTCCTCCCACATTCCAAAGACGTACAGGTTAGGAAGTTGTGGGCGTGCTGATACTTGCAGGCTGCCCCCAGAACATTCTACGCAAAAGATGAATTTCACTGTTTCAATGTACATGTGACTAATAAAGAAATCTTATCATATAGTGGGAAACTAGACCTAGCTTAAATTTGCAATATTACAAATTTTATTCAGTCCACTGAATCTTTAAGAAAAGTTCTATGAAGTTTCTCTTTCTCAATATCTTAAAATTTCAGTGTATTTATTCTTGTGCATCACACTAGTTGTTACGTATGGGATAATGAGCCTATGCAGTGTTGAATACCTTTTTTATCATGGTCCTTGCATTTTACCATAAACTAGATGTTAGGCGATATTAAAATCTTGATCAAAGAGCACTGATATGGTAATATCTGCATTTTAATACAATGGCATGCACTGATATCCTCTTAACAATATATATTACTGTGTGATCAGTTGCAGTCTGTCTCTTGATCCATCATTTTTGTCACCAAAGTTCTTATTATGACAATTAAAAATTTAGCAACCAATGACAAGTGAATGACTTCCTCCTGCACACGTATGTCTCTCTCTCAACAAACCTAATGTGAATAAAAGCTCCCAGGTTTTTTTGGTATAGATTTATCTGAAATAGTATAACCACATAGGTCAAAAGAACTCTGTTGCAAAAGTTGAATAAGTCATTTTTGATTGATGCCAAATGTAGGAAACTGTCCGCAGATCACTTCAAGGAATTCAGCCTGGTTTTGAAAATTAGTCATGTTAAATCATCTGAGAAATTTATTTTTTAAGCAAATTACCTTTTTGAATAGGTGCCTATTTCTTGAGTAATGTTGGAATGTATCTTTGATTAGTTTGATTTCCTGCAAAGTGAACTAAAACATTTTCTTTAATCATCAGTGCTACCATACTGTGATGGATGCATGCTGAGACTGAGCTGTAGGTGTAATGAACATTGTTGATATAAGCTAATGGAAACAGTGACTGGAAGAGGATGGTTATGATTCAAGATGTGACTAGCGTCTGAATCATTCCATGGGTCTAGACTCCAAACATGATCTGGAATGATAACTGGTTAGGTTAAATATTAATACATTTTGAAACTTGTATATTAAGAGGAAATGGTGACTCATCTTGCAATGGAAACCTTTGTGAATTGATTATTATGGCATCGAAACAAAGGTTTGTCTCAACAATTTAAATAAATACCATCTTTATGAAGTAAATGCACTGAAATATGCATATCTGTATTTAGCTGCAATGAGATAAGCATCTGTGGTTTATATGCCTGAAAATTTTTAAATGAAGATTGGTTCATGCAAATATGATACCTTGTAAATTGCAATGTTGACTGCACATTATGGAATCAAAAATATCAAAAAGTACTTATGTAAAATTATGCTCCTGAATATATATTTGAGGGGGAAAAAAGCTGCATGCATGGAACAGATTTTCTGCAGTGCTGATCTTGTGCACCTTTCAGTTATGCAAAATATGTTTTGCCCATTTTGCACCAATGATTTAAAAAACAGGTAAAGAAGTAATCCATATAAGAGGCTGTCCACTTTTCTGTATTACACACATGACGATCCCCTAAATTTCCAGTGGAAGAAATGCTGAATATTAATGGCAGGCTTGATGGCAATCAGTTTTGTTCCCATTGGTGGAAAACTAGGTAGATTCTCCTGTAGGAATTAGATGTGCAAGATTTTGATATAATGCATTAGGAATACAAAACTCATTTTCCAAGTTTGTTTTTTGGCTTAAATAAGTAGTAGGTGTAGGAGTTATAAAATGTAATCATAGGAGTAAAGGACAGGCTTGTAATTCTCTTTCGTTTATTGTATTAGAATTGAATTTGGCTTACCCATCATTTTGTGTGACTGTGTAATGACCTCGCAATGACCTTTGCCAAAAGCACCAAGAGAGTAGATGATTAATCTCTTGATTTTAGCAGATGGTGTACTTTAAATGTGAACAATTCTCTTTGCATATCTGTAAATTTAGCTTTTACTGCTTCTTAAAGATAATAAAAAGTGAAGCAGTAAGTCAGTTCCTAATGTGTCATAATTAATTCCCAATTGATCACAATCTGTTGAGGAAGGCAGAAACCGAAAGTGGATATAGTGCTTACAGATCTGATACACGCATAAGCACTTGTGAACTTTATTTCTTTTGGAGAAATGTCAACAGGTCGCAGAGTATTTAGCAGACAGTGGGACAATAATGACAGCAAGATAACTTCAATGAGTTTAAATGCATAACATACAATACAGCAGACACTGAAGTACCTGGAAATAAATATCTTAACCTCTCTCAGAAATAGAAATTACAAGTTGAGAGTGTCACCTTTGTGCCTATTAGTAACAAAACAAATTATCAGCAAAGAAGATAAAATACCATATTGCTCAAATAGTGTCAAAAATCTGCTTTCAGCATTGCTGCTATGCTACAAAGGATTGAAGGATGTTTAGTTAAATTAATCTGCCTTCCATTGAATCAGCGCATTGAATTAGGAAACTCAAGACCCCACTATGGTGAACAGGAATCGATTACTAAATGAACCTGAGCAGAACTTGCCAAGCTTTTCATTGTAAATCTTGCCACCTCAGCACAAACATGTCTGAATACGTTTGCAAATTATTTGGGGCAAATGCTTGGCAGGTATTTCAATCACAGAATTTTATGTTGGTTATTCCATAATTTGAAGTATTAAACTATTTTCTAAAACATTTAATTGTTAACTTGGAATTTTGTTCAAGGTGCTGTTCTGCAAAGGTACAGGCTATGAGGCAGCATTTGTCCTGATCATTGCTGGGAACTATATATTCCTCTCTGTTTGATTTAATTTCAGCAGTTTAACTTGAATTGGTCAGTCCTTTGATCAGTATGTCTGTGCTAATTGGTGCAAGTTGGAGTATGTTTGAGACTTTAAATGTGATTCTTTGTATAATGAAGAATAGTCAGATTATGTTGTCCCATGATGCATGTTTTGCAGTTTAATTTGCATCAACCTATACGTTCATGATAAATTTGAACTTGTCAGTTCAAGTTAAAAGTTTCAACTTCTTGATCTAGTTTGGCTAGTGTAGAATTAATGTAGTGGGTGAACTGTCTGGATTAATGATGGTCAATTAAACAAAAAAATTTGCATCTATCTTTTGAAAGTATGAATTGTGTTATAAGTTCAAATATTTATAGTGATTTCTCAGTTGAATTGTAAAGAGCTGGAATAGTTAATGCTGCCTGGCCTAAAAGATTACACATTTGATTCAATTGCCGTAATCTAAAATAAGGAACAGAAGTTTAAAAACCTGAAAATTAACAACTAACTTCCTTCAGAAATGTCATAGAATTTCTTAAGCCTAAAAGCAGTATGATAACAACTTTTTTCTACAAAATAAGTTCACTTAAATTCTGAAGAAGGGCTTTGCACATGATACATCACCTAAATTACTTGTTTCTCCACAGATGTTGCCAGATTACTACGTATTTCAGCAACACACAAGATGCTGAAGGAGCTTGGTGGGCCAGGTAGCATCCATGGAGGAACATGGACAGTTGACATTTTGGGACGTCGAGATGAAGGGTCTTGACCCAAAATGTTGGCTGTCCATTTTCCTCCATGGATGCTGCCTGACCCACTGAGTTCCTCCAGCATCTTGAGTGTGCTCCGAAATCCAGCACCTGCAGTCTTTTGTGTCTCCAGCTTTGACCATTTTTTCTAATGTTTTCTGACTTTTAAGCATCTGCAGTACTTTGATTTTAAATATACTACTCAAGTTTCCCGCCTCTCTTAAAGCCATCTCTGGTCAATACTGAAGTAATTGAATGCATAACAAGGACCTTTTTTTTGTTTCTTTCTGCACTGCATGTTTTTATAAATTTTTCATTACTTTTGAAAGTTTTTTTTTAAGATGAATGTGTAGTTTTTACATTGAAATGCTGACATGAAATACTTATAAGTGAACTGGGAAAAGTGTAGTATAATGCCAGGGTAGGAAAGGAAAGCTAACCTTGCATATTTGCTACTCTAATACTGATCACTTGGGGGAAGCAAGTAATTGTGTTTGGATAAAATGGGATACAAATATTAGTCTTAAACTAAGCTTTAAATAGTATCCTGGCACTTTTGTACTCTAACTTGTAATATTGAAGCATATTTGGATGTGCTTCTTGACTGAACAAATGCTGGTATTGTTTAGTGTCCATTTGTTGCCTCTCCAATACCACCATTTGGCATCAGCTAATCAAAGGCAATTGATCAATCCTGGAGCTATCCACTTGGTTTAAATATCCACTTGTTTCTCTAATCATTTGAGTTTCAAAAGAAACAATTTTATTGGTATGATTGTTGTAGGTGGCTGGATGTGATTTATAAAAGCATGAGAGGATTAGCACCTCGCAAGTTAGCTATGATTAAGACAAAAGCTCTCGAATTTATAATATTAACACCTGAACTACAACTAGATAGGCAACAATAACTTTGTGTATTAATTTAAAAAATTCTTTTCAGTAACTGGCAGCAAAGCTTCTTTGGGTATACAATTCCTTCCCCTGCCCAGAGAGCACTTTGTCCTTTTGCTCAGAACTTTGTCTCTACTGTACAGTAGCTCAAACACAGTTGTTAATCATTTTTTAATGGAGCATGTATTGTATCGTCCAAAAGTTCTTGGGGTTGATTATTGTCTCTGGTACATATTGCTTCAGTATCGGGCAGGGTGTTTACTTCCATGAGCGTAGAAGACCAGGTCCACTTTTATAAGCAAATCATGTTTGAATTTGAGATACAGTCATTTGGCACTAATCAAATTTTAGGGAGCTTGCCATTTGAGAACATAAGGAATCCAGCCATTCTGTCACTTAATGCAACTACTAAAAGGAAGAAAGAACATTTTTATTGCATTGTTGAACTACATATCAGCAAAAGCCAAGTGATTGAGATGGGTTTTATTAACAAGGCCAGCATTCATTTCCTGTTCCTAATTGCTCCTAAAGGTGGTGGTGATATACCTCCTTGAACCACTGCAGTCATACCAGAGTGCTGTTGAGTAGAAATTACCACGAATTATACCCAAAAAGAATGAAGAAGTGTATACTTCCAAGTCAGGATGTTATCTGGCTTGCAGGAAGACTTGCAGGGTGTGGTATTCTCATGTGCTTGTTGCCCTTGCCCATTGTAAGGGAGATGCCAGTGATATAACTAGTTCAGGAACATGAGTCTTTGGTTATACAGCCAGTCTGTTGTTGGGACCTGCAGATTTGCTGCATTCAGTGCTGTTGACTGTTTCTGTCTGGAGTGAATTGCAAATATGTATGCACTGCAAGCTCTCAAGAACAGCAAAGTTATAACTTGTGATGCTTTTGAAATGTTGATTGAGATAAATGGTGGATGCCGCCTTCTTGAGGCGCAGCCTTCTTGAGGCACCACGTTCTTGAAGATGTCCTTAATGGTGGGGAGGGTCGTGTCTGTAATGGAGCTGGCTGAGTCTACAACCCTCTGCAGCCTCTTTCTACCCTGCACATTGGAGCCTCCGTACCAGGTGGTGATGCTCTCCAACATGCATCTGTAGAAATTTGTAAGAGTGTTTGGTGACATACCAAATCTCCTCAAACTCCAAATGAAGTAGGGCTGCTGGTGTGCCTCCTTCGTGATTGCATCAATGTGTTGGACCCAAGATAGATCCTCTGAGATGTTGATGCTCAGGAACTTGAGGCTGCCCACACTTTCCACCACTGATTCCTCAATGAGGACTGGTGTGTGTTCTCCCAACTTCCCCTTCCAGAAGTCCACAATCAGTTCCTTGGTCTTGCTGACTTTGAGTGCAAGGTTGTTGTTGCAACACCACTCAACCAGCCGATCTATCTCACTCCTCTATGCCTCCTCATCGCCATCTGAGATTCTACCAGCAATGGTGAATATATAGATGGCGTTTGACCTGTGCCTAGCCACACAATCATGAGTATAGAGAGAGTAGAGCAGTGGGGTAAGCACGTATCCTTGAGGTGCGCCTGTGTTGATTGTCAGCAAGGAGATGTTACTACCAATCTACACTGACTGGCGTCTCCCAATAAGGAAGTCAAGGATCCAGTTGTAGAGGGAAGTACAGAGGCCCAGGTTTTGAAGCTTGCTGATTAGTACTGAGGGGATGATAGTGTTGAATGCCAAGTTGTAATCGATGAACAGCAGTCTGACGTATGTTTTGCTGTTGTCTAGGTGCTCAAAAGCCAAGTAGAGAGCCAGTGAGATTGTGTCCGCTGTAGGTCTGTTGTGGTGGTAGGTAAATCACAGTGGGTCCAGGTCCTTACTCAGACAGGAGTTTATTCTAGCCATGACCAACCTCTCAAAGCACTTCATCTCAGTAGATGTGAGTGCTGCCGGACAATAGTTGTTGAGGCAGCTCACCCTGGTCTTCTTGGGCACTGGTATGGTTGATGCCCTTTTGAAGTAGGTAGGAACCTCTGACTGCAGCAGTGAGAGGTTGGAGATGACCTGACAATGCTAAGAAAAATACAGGGAGCTGTACCAGCCACTTTATATGGCCTTCTTCAACCTCACTAAAGCCTTTGACTCCATCAGTCAGGAGGGACCGCAACACTCTCCTCAAATTAAGACGCTGACAGAAATTTCAGCTTCCGTCCATGACAGCATGCAAGTTGTGATACCCACCAATGGGTGTACAAGCTCAGTGAAGAACAGTGTCCAACAAGGCTACATCATTGCCTCTAAACTTTTCTCAATCTTTTTCACCATAATGTTACAATTCACCTCCAAGAAACTTCCCATGGGAGTGGAGCTAATCTTCAGAGCTAATAGGAAATTATTCAACTGATGGTAACTGTTCTCCACAAGAAAGGTCATCCAAGCTTCAGTAATTGAGCTTCAGTACATGACGATGTTTGCAGTTGTACACACTTGGAGGCTGAGCTCCAAGATATTATTGATTCAGTCACTGAAGCCTACAAGAGGATGGGCCTTATGCTCAATACCCACAAGACCAAGGTCCTCTACCTGTTTCCACTGCACCACACTGTCCTCTGACAATAAAGGTTCATATCAAGACCCAGTAAAACATGGACTACTTCCCATTGTCTTGGGAGCCACCTCTCAACGAAGGCAGACGTCGATGATGAAATTGACCACCGGGCTCAAAGTGACAACACAGCCTTTGGTCAATTAAAGACAAGGGTTCTGAAAATCAAGGATTGGTTAAAAATATCTCCTAATCTACCAGGCAGCAGTGATCCCTAACCTCCAGTATGCCCCTGAGACCTGGATAGCCTGCAGCAGGCACCACAAGGCACTGGAAAACTACTACCAATGCCATCTCTGTAAAATCCTTCAAATTTACAGAACAAATAGGCAAAATAATGTCAATGTCCCCTCCCAAGCCAGATTCTCCATCACTGAGGCCCTAGTTACTCTCAAATACAGGACAGACCATGGCACTTGCATACCTGACACCAGACTGCCAGAACAGATACTTTAGTCTGAGCTCTGTCATGTGAGGAAATTACAGGACTGACAGAGGAAAAGATTCAAGGATATCCTTGAAGCTTCTTTGAAGAAGTGCATCAGGAGCACAAAGAAGCCCCTGTGTAAGCATCAGAAGGAATGTGCCACCTCACAATCTACCCAGCTGCCCACCCCATCAGCCTCCTCAGAACCCATAAAACTGGATTGGAACCATATCATCCTCGATCCTCAGGGACTGCCTAAGAATAAGAAGACAATAGAAAAGCAAACAGCTCATTGTAACATGGAACAGGCATAATTTTTTTCTGGTGTTGATTACATATAAGCTTGGATATTGTTAATAGGGAATGTTCCCAGTGAGTCAGAGTTGCACAAAACAGAAACAGGCCTTTCAGCCCATCATGTCCATGCCAATCGTTTTCCCATCTACTCTAATTTCACCTTGCCTCAGTCAACCCACATCCTTCTGTGGCCTCACTCATTCCAGTGAATGCTTCTTAAGCGTAGTAATTGTATCTGATTCAGCACATCCTCTGGCAGCAAGTTCCAGATATCAACCACTCAGTGTAAAAGTGAGGTTTACTCACTGTCAATAAATACTGTATTGTACAGATTTAAGGCAGCAATCAATTTTCACCTCTTGTGATTGTGGAATTGTATATTTATTACAGGCTGCAGTTGTAGCAAAGGATTCTTGATGCTTTTTGAAATTAGATTTAACTCATATGATTGGATTAAATGAGTTGCCTATGGAGAGAATGGCTGAAAATGGATGTTGTCAGAAATGTGCCATACAAATCATCAGGTAAGAGGGAAAATGTACCAAATGTGGCCCATATTCTGATGGTTAGTTTTACATGTTGCTCCATTAAGTTGTGTGTAGATCCTGGATAAGCATATGGCAAGTGTCACAATTTGCTGACATTCTATCTGTTCCTGATATTGTGAAGGGTGAGTCTGGCCAGGGTGCTGTGGAACATTCCATTCATTGGGACCATGTCTTTCCAACCTATGGAAGTTTCTGTGCAGAAGAACACCTTTGACCAATTGTCAATTATGCAGTGGCCAGCACAAAATGTCCTCATGGCCCTGTGGGAAAAGGAGATGGTGGATCCTGACAGAATGTTCCCTAGGAGACTGGCAAAGTCATTTTTTGGAATGCCTCATAACCCAAACTTTCAAAATAGACTCCGTGCCATCACACACTGCCCTTGGGGTGGCTGTGGTGGAGATCAGTCCATCATCCATCTCTTTCTGGGATGTGCTTTTGCCATGAAGATCTGGAAAGGGATTCTTCAGCCTTTGTCAAGATTTATTCTATGTAACTCATAGAGTTGTCCCCCAAGATAAATATCAACTGTGCTGGAAGACCATCTATGCGGTGAAACACCCTCTGTTCTGTCCAAAGTTCAATACTCCTCCAATATAAGGAGGTCTCCACAATTGAATACTACAGAATGTGTCATAGAGCAGAGAAACAGGCTCTTAAGCCTACCATGTAAATGCTAACCATCAACTACCCATCTACACTAATCCCATTTACCAGCACTGGATCGGTAGTCTTCTATGCTTAGCAATTCAAGTCTATGTTTAGATACTTCTTAAATGATGTGAGAGTTCTGCTTCTACCACCCACTCAGGCAGTGCATTCCAGATTCCAACCACCTCTGGATGAAAAAAAATCCTTTCTTAGGTACTCTCTAAATCTCACACCCGTTACTCTAAATCCATATCCTCTAGTTTTTGACACCTCGATTACGTGCTGGTGAGTGCTGTGGCACTTGGTGCAGGTGTTGCAAAGGCTCTATGGGGAAGGACCACAGTTTGAGGCACTTCTACCTTTGCACACTGTGGGGCTGGAAGTTGTGAAAACCCCTTCAGACTGCTTCCTCAAGGAATAGATATAATGGAAAGTTGATGTCATGCTGACATAATGCAAATGGAATGAATTGGCTTCAACTAAAAGTGTTGATAAATTCTGGATTGTAAATTGTTGCAAATTTTATGAATAAGGTAATATTTTTGATGAAAAACCTGGGTCATTGCACTAATTAATGGCGGAACATGGATTCAGAGAGAGAAGTGGTAATAACACAGCCCCTTTTCTTTGCAAAACATACAATTACAACTCTCATATAAACAATATCTTCATTACGAGAAGCTATCTCCAGCAAAAGAAAAAAATTGGGACATGATTAAAAGTCCACTCAGAAGTAAATTTTAAGGAGTATCTTAAAGGAGAGATGTGGAGGGTCAGTGAGGTTAAGGGAGTGAGTTCCATTGCTTTGGGTTCACATTGCACCTCCTCTTCAAAGGCTCAATCTGACTATTTACAACCTTGGCATCACATCTAAGCTCTTCATCTCCAGGATCCTCTCACTTCATGTCTGGAATTGATGCGTTCTCTGCCCTGGCTTCAGTTCATCTGCTGAAGAAACCTTAGTCCAAAGGCTGTTTGCCACTTTCAGAGCTTACTGTTCCATTGATGTCCTGAACAAATCCCACTTTCCACCAACCAAACTAATTCACACCATCCGATTCAGCCATCACTCTTGTAAGTTGTTGAACTGCTTTGGTTTTCAGCCCAGGGACATAATATTTCTCAAACCTGCATTCAAGAGAGAAAATCAGGCTGATAGCACACCACCGAGGCAGTAAAGGATCCAGAGGACGTGGCGGTGAGATAGAACAGGATATCACCAGGCATCCAGTCAGATCAAACCAGCTAATTAATGTATCCAAACAGCTTTTCATGAAGGATCTGCACCTACTGGAATAGATTACCAGAGTACGGATCCCTTACAGGTTGTCTGTGGGAACCTGACAAGTTCCTATGAAGAGAAGCCATCCTATCTTCACAGGGTGATACTGTGTAATATGCCAGTGAGAAACAGTGCAGGAATAAGGATAGATCCCTAAGAGACTCTAGAGGTAGATGCAGACATGAGAGGATATTGCAAGAGATTTTCTGGTAATGATTGGATAAGTAAATATTGAACTAAGCAAAAGCAGTCAGACTTATCTAGATAATTGAGTGGTGTCAGAGAGTTTGGTCATTCAAGTATGTCAAAAGCTGCAGAGAGGTTGAGAAGGGTGAGGAGGGATAGTGTATAATGATAAGAGACAGAGATAAGCTTGGAGCTATAGAGTTATACAGCACAGAAACAGGTCCCTTGATTCAACTCACCCATGCCGAACAAGTTGTCTACCCTTGTCCCACTTGCCTGCATTTGGCCAATATTCTTCTAAACCTCTCCTTTCCATGTACCTGTCTAAATGTCTTTCAAACATAATTGTACCTACAGCTTCCTCTGGCAGGTCATACCATATACCCACCACCATCTGTGAAAAAATTGCCCTTCAGTTCCCTTTTAAATCTTTCCCCCTCACCTTAAACCTATGCCCTTTAGTTTTTGACTCCCCTGTCCTGGGAAAAAGACAGTGACCATCCACCTTATCTATGTCCCTCATGATTTTATATACCTCTATAAAGTCACCCCTCAGCCTCCTACACTCCAGGGAAAAATGTCCCGGCCTATCTGGTCTCTCCTTATAACTCAAGCCCTCCAATCCTACTAATATCCTTATGAATTTTTCCTGAGCCCTTTCCAGCCTTACAAAATCCTTCCTATAGCTGGCTGGCCAGAACTGCACACAATACTCCATGCGCGGTCTCACCAACGACTTGTACAGTTGTAACGTGACGCCCAACTCCCGTACTCAATACCCTGACTGATGAAAGCAAACGTGCCAAACACCTTCTTCACCACCCTGTCACCTGTGCTTCCACTTTCAGGGAACTATGTACCTGTTTGTGTTTTTGATAAGGGTTGTTTCATTACTGTGGCAGGGGAATGAATCTGACTGGATGGAGACAAATATGAGAGATGGGTACTGATTGTGAGGTAACAATGTAATCAGATAAAAGGGAGATGTTCCAGCTTGTAAGGACAGATGCCAAGAGTAATATTTTTGAGGAAGGGGTGATGTCAATAGCTCTGAGGGCAGAGGAAACATTACTAGAGGACATTATCGACTCACGTAAGGCTCAGTGGGGAAGGGTAGAGTCAGGCAGATCAATAGAGACTCAGTAGTTAGGGGGATAGACAGGAGATTCTGTAGCTGCAAAAGAGACACCAGGATGGTGTGTTGCCTCCCGGGTGCCGGGGTCGGGGATGTCTCGGAGCAGTTGCAGAATGTTCTCATGGGGGGGGGTGAGCAGCCAGAGGTCATGGTTCACATTGGCACCAACGACACAGGTAGAAAGGGGGAAGAGGTCCTGCGCAGTGAGTATAGGGAGTTAAGAAAGAGGCTGAAAAGCAGGACCAAGAAGGTAGTAATTTCTGGATTACTCCCGGTACCACGTGCTAGTCAGGGCAGGAATAGAAAGGTAGAACAGATGAATGTGTGGCTGAGGAACTGATTCAGGGGGCACGGTTTCAGGTTCTTGGATCATTGGAACCTCTTCTGGGGCAGGGGCGACCTGTACAAGAGGGACAGGTTCCACCTTAATTGGAGGGGAACCAATATCCTGGCTGGGAGGTTAGCGAGTGCTGCTAGGGAGGGTTTAAACTAGTTTGGCAGGGGGATGGGAACCAGAGCACTAGGTCAGAAAGCAAAAGGATTCAGAGGAAGGTAGACGTCATGACCAGTAAGCCTGTAAAGAAGAACAAGCAGGAGCAAAGTGAAAGACATGATGGGACAGATGAGTTGAAGCTTGTTTATTTTAATGCTAGGTGTATTAGGGGTAAGGGTGATGAACTTAGAGCATGGATCAGTACATGGAACTATGATGTTGTGGCCATTGCAGAGACTTGGTTGA
>JARFYF010000054.1:19113315-19127374 GCA_030265395.1 Rhina ancylostomus | reverse complement strand
GGGTGCTTGATGATTGATGTGGATGTGATTGGCTGAGGGCTCTGTTTCCAAGCTGTGTGACTCTGACCTCTGTTACTCTAAGTGTTGTTGAAATAGGTCTCCTTTTATCCCATGGCACAGATTTGATCAACAGAAGTCAGAAACCAACAGAAAAGCAAGTAAGTTAGTAATTTAAATTGAACAAATCCTCTGGACAGGACAGTCCATATTTTAGGAATGTAGAAGAGGTGGTTACAATGTAATGTATGTATTAGTGAAGATCTTCTAAAATTCAGTTTCAGGAACCATTCCAGTTGATGGGAAAGTAGCAGACTTACTGTTACTATTCATGGAGGGAGAGGGAAACACATACCAATGGGCCTGGCATCAGTTGTAGAGAAAATACTGGAATTCATTATTAAGGAACTGTTTATAGAGCACTTCAATCATTATATGATTAGGCAGAGCCAAATGTGTTTGTGTAATGAAAAATCAAGATTTTTTTGAGGGAAGTAAGTCAAAGTAGTGCATTTGGATTTTCAAAAGATATTTAGCTGGTGGTCATGTGAACAACTAATGGACGGAGTGATAGCATTGGCTGGAGGGTTAGTTAAATCAGAAAGCAGAAGGGATAAATGGATCATTTTCACATTGTTACAAGTGAGGTGCCACTTGGATGGGTGCTGTGGCATGGTGTTTACCATCTATGTTAATGACTTAGCAGAAATTAGCTGCTGATACTTTCCTACCTAGGAAGATTTAAGATTCAAAGATCTTGCAAAGGAATGTGGACAGATTAAGTTATGGTTTAGAAGCTAGCAGTGTAGGGAATTGAGGCTATTCATCTTGATTGGAGGGGGGAATCAATATTTTTAAAAGGTGAGCAATGATAAATATGGATGTCCTTGTGCATGAAATCCATTGTTGACTTAAAACCAGAATATGCTATTAATAGGCGAAAGGTAGATTGTCCTTAATTTCAAGAGGGATAGAATACAAGAGTAAAGATGTTGTAATGCAATTGTATGGAGCTTTGGTGAGACCACATTTGAAGCTGTGAGCATGTTTGATGTTTAGTGAGTGATTGTTTTCTTTAGCCTTGTGGTCCAGACCCAAGGTCATTGTTCAAGGACAAAGCTGTAGACATTTCAGGATAGGGGTCAGGAAAAATTTCTTCATTCATGTTTCTGCAGTTTACTAATTCTCTACATCAGGAAGTTATGGATGCTCAGCAGTTGAATATTTTCAGAAAACCCATCTTTAGCCTTTAGGAAGCTAATAGAATCCAGGGATGTGGAATCCAGCAGGAAGGAAGATTTGGCAATAAAGATCACATGATCTCATCAAATGATAAAGAAGGTTTAATAATCTGCTACTATTTCTTGTCATTCTGTTGTATTAGCTATTTTTAGTGTCCATAAATTATTTTAATTCCATTATATTAATTTAATTCCATAATATTGGCTGTTATCACATCCTGAAGGAACCTCTTGTATTCACTAGAATGTGTTTAAGCTGTAGTGTTTATTTTTAACATGAATTTCCCAGATTAATTTTGTAAATATCTCATCATTTCTGTGTATCTCTGTGTGATAACCACACAGTTGTGTGGATCACAACTTAATCGCATGCTTCCAGTCTAAGGTAGCACACAACCACAAAAAAGGCGAAGATTGGCTGAGGACCACCCATGTTAAGTCATGAATCTGAAGGAAATGAGCAATAATGAGCTTTAAGCTTGGTACCACTAGCCTTCAAGCCTTTTCATTTATTGCTATTAAACTGATTTGCATTCTAAATGTCTGGGGGAAAATTAGCCCATTGATGCATGATGCTCTGAATGAGATGATTTTTGAAGGCATTGACTCAGAAATGTATTGCAGCTCTTCTTTGTTTCTTCCACATTTATTCCTAAGATAAATATGAGTGTGTTTTTCATCATGCACTCCACCTAACCCAAGCATAAAATTCGATCTTAAACTTTCAAAGAATGTTGACAATACATTACAGTTCACCAGGTTTTAAATGGAAGTTGCAGAAACATAAAATTTTGCAACAACTCTTTTGATTACCGGTTAACTCTTTGAGCACTTAATTTTATTGCTAGATTTTGATGTGACTGACAATACTTCATGATGCAAGAGATGGAGAATTTTGAATTTTTATTACTGACTTTGTTTCCACTAGGGGACATAGTTATAAGATTAGAGAGCACTGATTTAAATCTGAGGGTAGTGAATCTCTGGAACAGTATCATATTGAAAATAAAGTTGTCATTTTTTTTTGTAGCCATGTGCATGTTATCTTTTCGGGTTCCCTTGGAGGATTTGACACTTCATTGTAGTATGGTACCATAAAATGCATGGTGTTATTAGTTTTGAAATATGTGTATGCAACGTACTTGGAAAAGCAAATAGAGGTGAACATTTTTAGTTTGTCCATTTCCACCAATGCTCTGACTTGCAAGTACCACTGATCATATGACATTTCAATGGATGGAAATCTTTCACCTGCCTGTTATCTGAAAGGTTAACACTTCACATTTTCCTCCATATGCTTTTGCATTTCCTGGACTCTTCATAAGACAATGGTCCAGACTTATATAGGTGTGGTTGCCAGTTAAAAACAGAAATGTGAAAGTTTTTGAAATTGATACCATGCTCATTCAAGGGGGCACTGCTGCAATGTTAATGATGGAATCATATAGAATTCAGTGATTTGCATTGCTCCTCAACTATTACATATTATCCTTCATATAAGAAGCGAGTAGTAACTAAGATTTAACAGTATTACAAAGTCATACTGCAGAGAAAACTCCTTGCCTCAAATCCTACCACCATGGGTGTGGTACCTCATTCTGTCAGAAGAACCTTTTAAAATGGGCAGAATTTCAACCAAATGTAAAATTTGTTCTTTGATTACCCACCCTGCCATTGTGTATGTTTCAATCTTTACTTTGATTTCTGTGCAATGAATCAAACATGATTTTATGTTCTATTTCTTTTTCCTGCATTGCTATTGGTGAGAATTATTCAATATTGTTGAACTACTTGGCCTGCCTATAGCTTAATGCCACACAATCCCTTCTAGGCAGTGCTGAATTGATTTTGATGAAGGGATAATAGACTCTATACTCCAGAACTCAAATCTCTTGGGGAACAGGGGAGAGCTTCACTTCTTTGCTGTTGAGTGCTAAGTTCAAGCCAATGGAAGTATTTTCTCCACTATTTCACCTCCTAAGTTCTGCAGTTTTCTTGAGTCCTAAGAGCATATGAAATTAGATGAAAGAGTAGGTCACTCGGCTCCTCAAGCCTGCCCTGCCATTCAATACATTTTTGGCTGATCTGCCCCAAGCCTCATCTCTTCTTGCCAGTTCTTCATGACCTTCAATTCCCTGAACGTTCAAAAATATATCCACTTCCTCTTTTAAATACCCCCAATGATCCAGCCTCCACAACCCTCTGGGGTAGAGAGTTCAAGAGATTCACTACCCTCCATTTTAAATCAGTGCTCTCTGATCTTATAACTACGTCCCTTTCGTGATTCTCCCACTAGTGGAAACATAGTCAATATTTAAAATTCAAAATTCTCCATCTCTTGCATGATGAAGTATACATCAAAATCTAGCAACAAAATTAAGTACTCAAAGAGTTAACCGGTAATCAAGAGACTGAACAGTATCACATTGAAAATAAAGTTGTCATTGTTTTTTCTGTAGCCATGCACGTTATCTTTTCCTGTTCCCTTGGAGGATTTGACACTTCATTGTAGTATGGTACCATGGAATGCATTGCAGTTTTTTTTTGCGTGTTTCATAACAGTGAGGTTGGCTGGCTGTTTAACTTTAGCATCCAAACTGAACCAGATGCTGTTCTCAGCTGATGTTGAAAGTCTATTGGCAATGTTATTGGACTAGTTTACCATAGGCGTACACTAATGATGTGAAGAAGTAGTGTACAATTTTTTCTGCAGAGGGCAATCCAAATCACTTCTGTATGCCATCATTTGCTACTGCAAATCCTGAACTTCCTGAGATGTATACATTACTATTATTCAAACTCCGCTCCAGAATTGGGGGTCCAGTACAGAATGTCAACTTCCTGCAGTTTCTCTGCTGTCATCTCTTCACTTATTCCAATGGAGATGTACTTGATCAAAGGAAAAGGCCTGAAATGTTGCCAAAAAGAGCAGTAAGCCTGAAGAATGGAAACATTTCAGATTTCAACAGAGGATGACCAAGGCAGTGGTAAGGACATGGAAAATACGAGGAGTCTAGTGCAAAATAGAAAAACCTATAAAAAGAAAAAAAGTTAACTAAAGTAAATGTGGTTGCTTGCAGACTAATACAGGAGGCATTTCTATTGGGCAACAAGAAAAATGCAGAGAAATTAAAACATTTTGTCTGTCTTAGAGGAAAACCCAGTAAACCTACAACAGCTATACAGTGCATGAAGCACTCAGAAATCAGCACTGTGGAAATTAATAGGAATGACACATGGTTCTGAGAGCCTTGCATCCTAAAGGTTTGAAGAGGTGATTATGGAGATAATGAATACAATGATCCAACATCTTCCAAAATCCCTTAAATTCTAGAATGGTTGCCTTAGATTAGTTGATACCAAATGTAACCTTGCCATTTAAGAAAAGAGGGGGAGAGTAAAAAAGGAGTTATAAACCAGTTAGTATGACATATGACATCATTATCCTGGAAAATATCAGAATCTATTATTATGCAAATGAAACAGGGCACTTAACAACAGAATTGGGCAGAGTCAACATAAATTTGTGAAAGGGAAAACATTTGACAAATCTGTTAGAATTTCTTAGATTCTAACTAGCATAATAGTTGAGGGCAAACCAGTTGATGTGGTGTATTTGGATCCAGAAAGCCTTCAATAAGATGCCACATGAGGTTATTAAAATTTAGAGTGTATAGTATGGGGAAAAATTTACTCGCATGATTGGGAGATTGATTAACGAATAGCAAAACAAGTCATTTTCAGGTTCGGAGACTAGCGCCCAACTAATCAGAGATTAGTGCTGGGGCTCCAGCTTATTCACAATCTATATCACTGATTTAGATGAGAGGATAAATTTTAAAAAATTGAAGTTTGATACAAACTCAGTTGGCAGTGTAGATCATGAGGAGGATGTAGGATATAAAGAGTCTTCAGAGGGTATGGATGGGTTAAGTGAAAGAGTGAGAACAGTGCAGATGGAATATAATGTGATGGGGGAGGGGGTGAAGGAAAGAGCTCATCTAACGGGAGGAAGATATTAAATCAAAGATATTTTTGAGGGGAAAGTGATTGAAAGATGTTGGTGTTCAAAGGGACCTGGGTGTCATTTTACATGAATCATCAAAAGTTGGAAGGAAAAAGATATGTTTGCTTTTATTGCAAAAGATTTGAGCACATACATCTTGCTCCAATTATGTAAGGCCCCAGTGAAAATAAAATTGGTATATTGTGTACAGGTCTGGTCTGTCTTCCTCGGGCAGTATCTACTTGCAATAGAGAGTGAGGCAAAAGTTTTCCAGATTGACTCCTAGGATGTTGTTTGTTTCATGAGGAGGAAATCAGCAAGCTGGACCATTACCCTCAAGTTTAAAAAAAATGAAAAATAAAATTGTTAAGAGTCTAGACAAGACAGGTGGCTATTTCATCTGGCTGCCATGTGTAGAACCAGAGGTCATAGCCTCAAATTAAGAGGTCAGCTATTCAACAAAGAAATATGAAGAAATTTCTTCACCTAGAAGATAGTAAATCTTTGGCATTCACTCCCCACATGAATAATGGAGGGTGAAAATCAAAAAAACAACTGGAAATCTAAAATGATAATGGAAAATGCTGGAAATACTCAGCAGGTCAAGCCTCACCTGTGGGAAGACAAACAGAGTCAACATTTTGGGTTGGAGACTTTGTCAGAACTGAAAAGGTGACAAAAGAAGCTTGTAAAGCTGTGTTGAGAGTGGGACCCCTGTAAAGCTGCAGGGATGTCCATGGAGGCTCGTGTATCTGGTACATTCAAGATGAGAATCTCTTTTTGGAGAATCATGGCACATTGGTCAATGCAGGAAATCCGTGCAAAGGTAAAATATCAGTTCGGATTAAATAGCAAAGCAGGCATGAGGGGCTGAATGGCCTGCTCCTACTATTTCTTATTTTCAGGGGAGCAGGGCTAAGTGCAAAACTCCTCCAAAGAGGCAGCACAGATGCAATTTATCAAATGGCCTCCTGCACTGTGTAATTCTATGATTTTTGGGAAGTCCAGTTTTGGGTGGTGGAATGGGGAGTTAAGTCCTTACAAACTTCTACAATTTTCAATTTATTTTATAAGAAAAACTTAAAACATTGCCAATAAGCAGCAGGTCTGTCAGCACTGAGAGATCAAGTTACAATATATACAATATTAAGCTAGGTTTAATTATCTGCTATGCACGTTTTAAGCGAACTGTAGTGTATCAGGTTTTTTAAAAATTGTTTGCATTGCTGAATAAAGAATTGATAATACCTGGGACATACTTAATTGACACACTTCTGATTTTTTTGTTGATCTTTGTTCCAGGAAAACACTGTAACCTACATATCCTTAAAAGGGATGGTGTTGTGCTTTCAGGCAGCTTGGATGTAGGTTCACTTCCTGGAACAGCCTTTTCCAAGAATTCCTATTTTGATCACCATAATATCTGGCAAAGTTGTTCTGCCTCAAATGTCATGTCAGCTGCAGTACTTCAGTTACAGTGTGGTTGCTCTGGATCTATCTCAATAGCGATAATTTTGTTCTTTTGGGGAGGGAGAAGAACAATTACAGCACCATTAGTGGATCACCATTGTGTTCTCTGTTTCCAGTTAACAATCAGGATGATGCATCTCAATGTCAGCACCCCTATTTGGAAATCTGAGTTGTGGAATGCATTACTATGGTACACGGTATGTGAGAGTTTGACATCCACAAGAACCCAAAGGGAACCCCATCTCCACTGGAAAGGTCAATTACCAAGGCTTTTCCAGGATTCAGACAAAACACCATCAGCAAAAGGTCTGAGATAAAGACCACCCTGGGCTTCTGGCTCAGAAAAGTGCAGGAAATGGGACTATAGGCTTGAAATAAAAACAGAAGATCCTGGAAGTACTCTGCACTGTTTGTACAGAGAGAAAAAACAGTGGAAGTTTTAAGCCAATGACATTTTATCAGTTCTGTCAAAGAGTCATTGATCTGGAACAACTACTCTGTTTCTTTTCCTACAGATACTGCCTGTTCTGCCGACTGTTTTCAGCACTTTTGATTTTGGATATCCAACATTTGCAGTTTTGTGCTTTTTGGTTACAAAGTAGAGTTGGGTTAAAGTTCTTGTTTACATTCCTATTTTGCCCCTCTGGATACCTTTATTTAAGCAGTGTTCATGACCTTATTGAATGGGATGAGTTACTGAGACTGATAGTTTTAAAGAAACTTTTTAAAGAAAAGTTAATGATTAAACCAGGGAAAAGTATCATTTTGTTCAATAATTTTTCAGCCTGACAATTAGCAGCAGCAATAACTCTTTCAAAACAGTATTTATTCTTAAAGCAGAAAACTGAATTAAATAAAATGAAGGTGGCATCAGTTATTCTCAAAGGAATTATTTTCCTGTGATTTGTAAAGTAATGATAACTAATTTGCAAGTTCCTCCCCTCTGAAGATGCTTACTACATCTCACCCATGATCTAAACATTGTCTCAGCAAAATTACCTGACACGAAGTATTTTTAACTTAATTATTCAGTTCTCCATGGCTAAAAACTTGTAATCACAACAAGTGAAGAATGCCTGGCATTCTTCTGTGATTCTTTCCAGATTATTCAAGAAGAAGGCGAGATAGAAGAGCTAGACTTGTTTTATCCAAACTGTCAAGATGTGCCTTTTGCTTTTCTGTGAGCTTTGCTTCAAATGTTCAGCTTATTTATGTAATACAAAGTAACAATTAAGATAGGAATGTTGGCGAGAAATATGAAAAATGTTTCGCAACTTTAACATTTAATTTCAAGGAATATTAATTTGGGTAAAAAAACAATAACAGAATTACTAACAACATATGTCACAACATTGAGATCATTACATATCAACTTCCCAAGCGGCATTGAATACTGGCGTTGCATCCCGTTCTCCACAAGTACTGTTTACTATCGTGACTCTGCCTCTTGCTATAGCCCTGCTGTCTTTTTGGCCAGGTTCCCAACTTTGAAGGGCCTGCCAACTATACTTTTGGTTACACTTGATCATTTCATGATCTTGCATGCATGCATGTATCTGTACTTAATTGGAACAGTTATATGACTGAGAATATTTACATGTGGATCTCTTTCTTCATTGTAAACTATGTGTTATTATTTTGCTCTGTCCTAATTTGGAAAAAAAATTGCAGCGATATGATACCTTTTCCATCTCCAGGCATCCCAAAGTAGTTTACAGCCACTGAAGTAATTTGGGGATGTAGTTGCTGTTCTACTGCAGCAAAGATATGAATAAAACAGGACAGTTCTGGCTTGAATTGATATCAAATTTGTTTTGCTAAAGGTAGCAGTGAACAGAGGAATAGCAGCATTGGTTTCTTGTCTACAGCAGACTTTTTTAAGTTGCTTCTAGGCTTGAATTGCTGTATTGGAATATTCAGTTTCTTGCTGTGGTATTCTGTTTCCTTTCCAGAAATTACATTCAGTAGTCCAATTTGTCTGATAAAATGTAAAAGTTATCTGTGATGATTGACATATTTTCCAGCCAGTTTTATTGTAAAAGTGAACATTGTTAACAAATCCTCTGCTAACAAAATCCCCACTTTATCAAGAATGTAAACCTCAACTTTAAATTTGAATCTGCACAGCTAGTCAATTGACAGAGAACCTATAATTAACAGTTATTTTGGGAAGGAGGAAGTCCATTCTGTCATGTTAATGGAATCTTCACAGGAAGTTTTCTTTTTAACTCTTGGAAATGGCTTTAGGAATTGATTGAAATAAGGATTCCAGCTTCAAGCTCTACCAGATTATGGTTCTAATTTTTTTTCAAAATCTAAATGCACCGTTGCAAATCTATGACTCTAAATATGATTAAAAACAAGTTTTCAAGCTGCACTTTTAAGTGCATGAAAAGCGATCTGCTGGATCAGCGTTGCAGTAATCTTGAATCCTGTCACTGAAGATCCATTGTGCATTTGTGCAGTATTTGTAACAGGAAATTTGAGTTTTTGGTGTGTCTTTTTGGATGCTATTAATATCCTTAAACCTCCAGCCAAATGCCTGCAGTGCACAAGCAGCAATCCTGATGTCTTCTTTCTTTTTTCTAAATGCATTTGAGCAAATCAAGGCCATAAATTCCGGATGACTACTACAGATAAAATGGCTGACAGCTCCCGTGCACAACCAGCATTTGTGTGCACAGCATGCATAAAGGGAATATCATGCTGCTGCTGCAAAAATGGGATGGTGCCAAAATAATACTTCTGTTCCAGAGGAGCCCTGCAGTACTGGCAGGTGGGGTATCAAGTTTCTTGGGAGTGTGCTGTATGCTGCATAAGCTCTCCATTGTGAGAAGACAACGATGAGAACCTTTTCTCCCTGCAATATCACAAATGTAATTCCCCAATGACCACCCCTTGAGTAATCAGGATACACCGGTCCAATTCATGTGCTCCACTACACAGACACATTAGCACTACTTTTGCCTTGCACTAATATCAGAGTTTGCGCACACACTTTCTATTGAACCTTGACATCCACATTTTGCACTAGTCTGCACAATGTTCACTGACGAGCAGAAAACAAATATGCCTGTATGTGCTGGAATGGGAAACAAAACCAGAACTGCTGGATGAACTCAGCCATTCAAGCAGCATCTGTGGAAAGTGAGTGACACTTCTGCCACTGTGGATGGAGCTCTCAACCATACTTCCTCTATTTCCTGCATGCCTGCTCTCACACACTTTCCCTCTGGATAGCACAAGGATAAATTTCCCCTTCCGACCCACCAGCCTCTGCATTCAACATGGTACTTTTGGCTGCTGCACATGCAGTACTCTGCTCACTGAAAACCAATACACATCTTGTTATCAAACCCACAGACAAGGATGGTGATGTTTTAGTCTGACAAACTAACCTCTACCTTGAGGCCAAATGTCAGCTTTCAGATATATCCTCATGCCTCCCTCTAGACCATAATCCCACCAACCGGGTTCAAGCCATTATCTCCCAGAATGCTACAGATCTCATTTCATCAGGAGATCCACAGCCTCCAACCTGCCAGTGCCCCAAAACTTGCACTGACTTCTTCTATATCCTACCCAAGAATCACAAGATGCTCTTGTCCTATTGAATTTTTCTTCCTGCCTTGACTTGATCCTGTGCCACCTCACCCCCTTCCCTGTTCCAGTCCCTTCACATTTATGTCTGTAACACTTCTGATGCCCTCTGCCATTTTAACAGTTTTCAGTTCCCTGGTCCCAACTGGCTATTCTTCAAATCAAAAGGTCCAAGGACCTTTCATTTCTTCCTCAAATAACCAATTCCCTTGCACTGACACACTTTGAATTGACCAGACTTGTCTTTATTCTCAACAGCTCCTTCGACTCCACTCCTTTTTCTCTAGATTAAAGGTCCAGCAATGGCAGCTCACATGGGCCCCAGCTACACCTGTCTTTTTGTTGAATACATGGAGCAGTCCTTGGTCCAGGCATGTTTGAGACCATGACCCAATCTCTTTCTCCAAAATATTGATGACTGCATTGACTCCCCATCCTGTATCCACGTGGAATTCAAATTTCATCACTGCCAATATCCAATCTGTTTTCATATTTATGTGGCCCATCTCTGATGCTTCACTTCTCTTTTTGAATCCTTCTGTCTCCATTTCAGGAGATAGATTAGACGTGAACATCTTTTCCAAATCCACAGGCTCCCACTGCTGCCTGCAGCATACATCCTCTCACCTGCCTCCTGTAAGAACAACATTCCTTTTTGCTAATTTCTTTGTTTCATCACATTTACAGTGCCAGTGACCCAGGTTCAATTCCGACCACTGTCTGTAAGGCATTTGTACGTTCTCCCCGTGTCTGCGTGAGTTTCCTCCAGTTGCTCTGGTTTCCTCCCACATTCCAACGATGTACAGGTTAGGAAGTTGTGGGCATGCTATGTTGGCGCCGGAAGCGTGGCGACACTTGCGGGCTGCCCCCCAGAACACTCTATGCAAAAAGGTGCACTTCACTGTCTGTTTCGATGTACATGTGACTAATAAAAATAAAGATCTTATCTTTGTTCCAATGATGAAGTCTTCCACTCTATTGCTTCTGAAATGTCCTCCTTTCTGAAACATGGCTTCTCATCTGCCACCATGGATAGAGCTCTCAACTGCATCTGTACTTCCTGCACGTCTGCTGTCACCCCATCTTTCCCAGGAAAAATAGAATTCCTTTGATACTTGCCCTCCATCCCACCAACCCCTGCTTTAAACGTTCACCGACAAGTTTCCCTTTCTCTTGCAGGATATATCAGGAGGTAATCAGAGAGGGATGGGCTGTGAGGAAGTACTCCACCTTCCCTTTCTCAATGCCACAGCTTCTGATTGGCTGCATTACACATGAAAGCTACCCCAAAATTATTAATTACTTTTGTATATTTCCTTTAATACCTGGTCTCTGTTTGACTTTAACCATAAGATGGAGCTCCTGGGAGATGCTGCTCCAGTGGCTGGAGGAAGCCATCATATCTGGTGGAAGACAAACTTTTAGAGGGAAGACTGCGAATGGCCTCGAAGGAGGATGTTGAGCAACAATGGGCTTAGAAGACATGCTGTGGCTGATGCCTTCTATGCATGGGCTGACTAGCAGCGTGCTAATAGCATGGCAGATGTAGGAATTGGAATATTGACTTCCTGATATTGCTCTCCCCTGGAGCACTCCTGGTAACCTGTTCGGGATTTTGTGATTGCAGCAGTGTGGGCTTGTGTGACTGTAACATGAGCTCTCACTGATGGCATTAAGATGTTGAACTGCTGCTGTTTGTGTTGCAATGGAAGCTGTGACATTACCCATGAAATGCTTTCACCCTTCCACTAATCGGCATCACGGTCTCCTCCATGAGGGTGCTCTTTCCCCATCTCCTCTGCCACCTCCTGCTGTGCCCTGTAAGAGAACAGGCAGTTTGTTGCGTGTGCTGTTGGGAACTGTGAATGTCATTGCTGAAGAGTAAACAACCAATCCTGCACTAATGTGACTGCAGGGGAGCAAATAAATTTGAGCAATTGAGCCCTGATTACTTTCTATTAATGGTAGGTGATATTGGTGGTCGAGCTATGGTAAATTGAGTGATGTCCGAGTGTGGTTGTGCATTTGTTAGGATATGAGATTTGAAGGTGACCTTGCTTGTTTATGAAAAGCCATATAAGACCTGGTAGTAATGCACCCAGCTCCTTGGGATGACGCACCTGGTAGTAACCTCCACAACTATCTGCTTCCACTGATAAACCACCCTATTTCTGTATGGTTCATGAATACTTCCATGTTATTCCTTTCGTTGCACTATTTATTTTTGCAATTTGTAGTAGTTTTATATCTTTGCACTGTACTGCTGCCGCAAAACATTAAATTTTCAACCTGTTTGTCAGTGATCATAATTCTGATTCTCATGGATAGCGCATGTCTCTGACATTTCATTTTCTCCAAGGCTGCTATTCCAGTGTCCAGTAACTTTACACATTGCTGTCTCCCTGTGTAGCACCAAAGTTCCTCCTTTTCAAGTTAATTTCATTTGTAGAATGCCTGACAACCTCTGGTTCAGCAATGATGCATCTCAGAGTTGTAGGTTAGCTTCAAGCAGAGAACCATTCACAATATTAATCTGCTATGGTGAATCCATCCAATGGATATTGTGGTCAGTAACCTTGCATGAGATGATCTTAAAAGTTAACTGTTTCCTTCTCCACTAATGCTGTCTGACCGGCTGAGTATTGACAGCTTTTTCTGTTTTATTTCAAATGTCCAGCATCTGCAGTTTTTGTTGGCTTCTAAGTTTAACCTGTTCAGCTGTCTGTGGACATAATGACAGTCAGCTCCCAATGGTCAGCTCGCCTGAATAATTATTCATGATAGGATGTGCAGGAGGCTTGACTAATTTGGGGATAGAATTGATCTTGGCTAAGAGTCAAATTTACAGTGCCCGTAAGACTCAGTTGTCCATCAGACAGTTCTGATAAACGCCAGAGGGGCTGGTGCACTCCAGGACAGTGAGCTGATCTTTGTGTGGAGGGGGGAGGGAGGTGAAATCGTTTATATTTGCTGTTTCATGGAGTCAAATAACACAGAAATAGGGCCCATTGTACTACCAAGTCCATGATGACTATCAAACACCCATTTACACTAATCTCATATTTATTCCATAAATTTTGTCTCTAATTTTCACCCTGCTCTCCAATTCACTTGGACTGTCTCTGACACCTCTCTCTCCTTCCTCGACATTTCCATCTCCATCACAAGAGATTCCTTATCCACTGACATCCACAAACCCACTGATACCCACAACTCCTCCCACACTCTCTCTTGCAAGGGTGCTCTCTCTTTTTCTCAGTTTCTCTGCCTCCACCGCAGCTGCTCCCACGATGAGGCTTTCCACTCCAGGACATCCGAGATATCCAACTTCTTTACTAAATGTGGCTCCACCCCACCTACCATAGTCGAGAGAGCTCGCACAGCATCTCTGCCATTTCCCACACCTCTGCTCTCACCCCTCACCCCTCCCAGACCCAACAGGGACAGGGTCCTCCTTGTCCTCACATTTCATCCCACCAGTCTACATTTCCAACACATCATTCTACGCCACCTGCTCCAGCTGGACCCCACCACCAAGTATATCTTCCCCTCCCCACCCCTTTCTGCCTTTCACAGTGATTGCCCACTCTGCAACTCCCTAATTCACTCCCTCCCTCCCCACCCATCCTGCTCCCACCCCAGGGATTTTCCACTGCCCTGCCATAGGTGCAACACCTGCCCCTACACCACCTCCATCCAGGGACCCAAACAGTCCTTTCAGATGAGACAGAGATACACCTGCACC
>JARFYF010000054.1:19085912-19097940 GCA_030265395.1 Rhina ancylostomus | reverse complement strand
AAAAATTGTAATTGAGTGTTAGTATCTACTGCGTATCATGTGACATCATCATTAGGGATTTAATTGCTTACAGGCAGACATTAATAAATAAATGCATTTGAGTATCAGGACTGGGAAAAGCAATTAATCGGTGATTTTTGAGGTGGTGACTGTGCATGGGTTTCAGGCATTCAGATACTAACACTCAGAGTTTTGCTTCGTCCATTATTTCCCTCTTCAGCAAATTTGATACCTTCCTGCTGTCACACCTGGCCCGATTACTGTGTGCTCAGTACCATGTCCTTGAGACGTTTTTTTCTTTGAACAGATGCCAGTGATTGCATTTCTGCTACTCTGCCAGATGTGAAAAAGTATGCCCAAATTTTGCTGCTGCATGGATACAAGCTGGTTTTCAATCCATTTGTAAGTAACTACAAATGAATGATTTGCTTATAATTTCCTGTCAAATGATATGGTGGAGGACATCTATCAAAACTTGGCTTATATTTGGGGTTTCTTTAAATAGGTCCCCCAGAACATTGTCTTTAAAAGCACTGTGAAACCATGGAGTCTGCCATAGAATCTATTCCTTAAGGTTTTCCTTGGTGGTTCCGAAGAACTTTTGGGCATTTATTTTTGAACGTTCAAAACACACTTTGGAAAATGTACTTTCAAATTTGTATATAGTAAGTAGTAAAATGAATTAGATTGGAGAAAACGATGATACTGCGCTAAGAGAATTATTGCAGTTTTTAATTTACAGCGCCAGTCTCTGTAAAATAGATAAAGGGTAAAAATAATCAATTTTATTTAAGACCATTTATAACCCTTCCGCAATGTCCCTTGGCAAAGGAAGCACTTCTTCAAATGTAGTCACTCATAAAGTTGGAACTGTAACAGTAATACAGTAATCCATATAAAAAGGCAGGCCTTTCTTTTCTTTTGAACTAGATTTTGAATATTTTTTGTTATCGTTGATGGATAAATAATGGCTGGAACACTGCTTTAACTTCCTTCCTTACCTCTGACTATATGCCAGGGAGTCATTTACATTCACCTTAAAGAGCAAACAAGGACTCTGTTTCCATTTATAGTGGCATCTCCGACAGTGCAGCACTCCCTCGATGACACACTGACCTATCACCCTAGGTTGTTGTGCTGAAGTCTCTGGAGTGTTACTTGAACCAACAACTTTATGAATCAGATGAATGTATTGAGGCACGGCTGACAACAGTACAGAGATGGGGCCTAATAAATCCAAAAAAGAAACTTAGGGAAATTGCTGTGGGTAGATTGCTGATCTCACCATCACATTGAGTTGATGAGATGAATCAGATGGATGTGTTTAATGATGAGGAAGAAATCATAGGGTATGCTGACAGGAAGAGGTGACATAGAGTGAAGGAGGTTTGTCTGAATCATTAGCACCAGCTCAGGACTATTTCCTTCCTTTAAAGTGAACGATCAGTAACATCTGGAAAGCAACAAGTAACTTCTGAGCTCCAAAAGTGTCAGGCAATTCATGTGCACTTCCAGTTTAGTGTATCTCACAGTATTAGAATGTTTCTTAAATCAGTCCTTAATGTTCCATTTTCCAAAAACTCCTTTACATTCACTATATCTAATTGTACTTGTTTTCCTGAATGACAGGGTGGAAAAACATCCCTGTGGATATGAGCTTTGTCAAGCAAGTTACGATCTGCCTTTAGTGACTATTTTCACAAATGACACTTCCCTTATCCCAATATCAATGTATGATTTTACTTACAGCTATTAGATTGACAAAATACTTCAGCTGTGATTCAAAGGGTAGTGCTGTCAGTTACTCTGTCAGGAGGCTTACAGGAATGAGATTGATCGGCTGAATGGTGTCACAACAACAACATAGCACTCAACGTCAGCAAGACCAAGGAACTGATTGTGGACTTCAGAAATGGGAAGTTGGGAGAAGACACACACCAGTCCTCATTGAAGGTCAGCAGTAGAACGGGTGAGCAGCTTCAAGTTCCTAGGCATCAACATCTCAGACAATCTATCCTGTGTCCAACACATTGATGCAATCATGAAGAAGGCATGGCAGTGGCTTTATTTCGTTGAGAGTTTGAGGAGGTTTGGTATGCCACCAAAGACTCTTACAAATTTCTATAGATGTCAGTGAAGAGCATCCTGACTAATTGCATCACAGCTTGGTATGGCACTGGATCGCAAGAGGCTACAGAGGGTTATAGACTCAGCCAGCTCCATCACGAGCACAACCCTCCCCACCATCAAGGACATCTTCAAGAGGTGGTGCCAGCTCCAGCACGAGCACAACCCTCCCCACCATCAAGGACATCTTCAAGAGGTGGTGCCTCAAGAAGGAAGATCCATCATTAAGGACCCTCACTATCCGGGACATGGCCTCTCCTCATTACCACCATCAGGGAAGGAGGTACAGGAGCCTGAGGACACAAACTCAGCAATTCAGGAATAGCATCTTCCTCTCCGCCATCAGATTCCTGAATAATTGATGAACCCATGAACCTCATTATTCCTTTTGTTTTGTATTACTTATTTTTGTAATTTATGGATTTTTATGTCTTTGCAATGTACTGCTGCTGCAAAACAACAAATTTCATGTCATTTGTCAGTGATAATAAATCTGATTCTGATGAGTCAGAAACTAATAGGTCATCCCCTCAAGAATTTTTAGTACGTAAATCTGGGCTGATACTCTAGTTGGTACTGAGAGAGTGCTGCACCATCAGAGATGCTAAACCACATCCTGTCTTGTCTCTTAACTGGGCAGAAAATACCCCATGCTGCAGTTCAGAAGAAGATCAAGGACTTTATTCCCAGTACCTGGCCCAATATCTTTCCTCAATCAATATAAAAAGGGGGGATTAACCATTATCATGCTACTTTGCAGGAGCCTTCTGTACATTGCAGTAGTGTTTACTACTTGAGAGTAAATAAATGATTGTAAAATGTTCTGGGACAACGTGAAAGGCTCATATAAAAAGGCAGGACTTTCTTTTGAACTATATATCTATTCCAAAGTATACTTTTTCCTGTTATGCCTCAGTCAATAGCTGCTATCAGTATCTGGATATTGGGAACCATTATTTTCCTTCTCCCTCATTCCATTTCACACTAAGAAATACAGGGTCTGCTTGGGTATTAATTGAATGTTATGGTGTCCCACGTTACACCAATCTACCTTGAGCACAGACGGGATGTCAGCGACCTTCTCCCAGAGAATGAACAGTGCTTCCTAGGTTCTCACTTTTTTATTATGGAATTCATGAACTTTTATATTTACTTATTTGCTATAACACAGAATATTTTTTTTGCATCTGCAATGTGTCAAGTTTCTACTAAATTCAGTTCACAATACAAATAAGGTGATTATTAAGATGTCTTTGTTGCATGTGTCTCATAAACTAAAGCTCAGATACTGTTTCGATTTGGCCCCAGTAGTCCATGCATTCCATTGTCCTCTTGTTTATATTTCTTCTCCTAGCACGGCCCTTGAAGTCTACCTTACTGATAGATTAGACCTGTTGAAATCCAAAAGTTAACATGTTTACTCGTGGTAAATTTCAGTCCAAGGTTTCCTTTTGCCCTGAAGGTCTTCCATAAATTCATCTATGAAGATCAAGGACTTGAGTATTCCTGAACTAACATTTGTTTATTAACTCCATTTAAATAGCATGGGAATTACAATCCGACTTGCAGATCAGAATAAGAATGTAATAAGAAACAGCAGCAGGATAGGCTAATCTGTTTCTACCTTGAGCCTGCTCTGCCATTCAATATAATCATGGCTGATCTAATCTTGGTCTCAGTATCACTTTCCAGCTCTCTCTCTCTATCTCTTTATACCTATGTGGTTCAAATGCCTGTCAGTCTCTATCTTGAATAAATATATTTGATGATTCCACTTCCACAACTCCAGGGATAGAGAATTCCAAAGAGCCACGACCCTCTGAGACAAGAAATTCCTCATCTCTGTCTTAAATGGGTAACTCCTCATTCTGAAACAATGACCTTGTTCTGGAAAACCTCACAAGAAGAAACATCCTCTCAGCATCTGCCCCAGACCTAATACATGTCTAAATTCACTCTCATTCTTCCAAACTCCAATGAGTAGAGACCCAACCTGTTCAACCTGTCTTTACACATCAGTCTCTTCCTCCCCGGAATCAATCTAGTCAACCTTCTCTGCACTACCTCCAATGCAAACACACTCTTTCTTAAATATGGAGACCAAAATATGATACCAAAAAATATAATTTGCTTCCTGTAGCAAAAAACTGATTTTAAAAAGTTGTCCCTGTTAACCTTTAACAATGGGAATGAAGTGTTAACACTAGGGGGCACTCAGACTTTAGCATTAAGTTTACAAATGAGTGTCAAAAAGAATTGTTTTGCTTTTCTGAATGGGTTTATTGAGATGTAGAAAGAGAAACAGCATAAGATTTAATCATGAATATAAAAATTAGGTCATGATTTTTAAATCCTATCAGCAAATGTTTGCTTCTTTCACCCAAAATTAAAACCTCTATCAACTTTACATAGTTCTAGTTTGAATGACTTAGAAGCTCAGAATAAAAAGAAGTTTGTCATTTTTTTTAATAGATTACTGGAACAGGCATATTCTCCCGCAGCAGAAGCAAGGCAGTCCAAAACAAGAATGACCAGCATCAAATAAGAAGAAACAAGGAAGTTAACTTTAGAAGTTGCGTTCATATTTGGTCCGTTTTGGCCACTGGCATTTATACATTATCTACAGAACAAGCATTCCAAAGACAACTATTGCAGCAATGTGGTGAGTACTAAATACAGTCTCTGTGTTTAGATTTGGTACATGCGCATCAACAGCAGGAATAAATCCAAATTTACTTGCTATTGTTCAATGAAGATATTTCAAAAGTTTTAATTTTAATGAGGTAAATAGAATTACTCTATCAAAATGCACCTAAGATTCATCCGACTGACAGAAAACTGCTTTGTGAAGATTTGACATTTCATGTGAGATGAACATTTTCTTGAAACCAACAGGTGGAAGAATTATTTTGAACAGGATATGAAAATGGGGGATTTCTTTAATGCATCTTGATGTTTTTTTAAAGGACTGAAGAACGATGTACATGACAAAAATAGAATAAGGGGTCATAATATTCTTCCATGTCTGTTGGTTATTCTTAGTTTCTGATTTAAACTTAAAAACAATGAAAATCATGTGTGCAGAGAGATGGAGTGACAGTGCACAGATTACTTTACCTTTTTAAAATATGTTCATAGGACTTGATTATGTAACACTGCAACAGATATAGCTTGCCTGTTATTGCAAGTGCATTGCATGTTACAGTGTATATTTTCCAGCATCAATACAGATCCAAGGTTTCCTCTACTATCAGCCCTCTTAAACTCAGTTTGTTGGAACATTATGCCATAACATGCTCATTATCTGTCATGTACAGCCAACCAGCAGACTAATTATGCATTTAAATTCCCAGCAGCTCTGCCACAGCCATTTATCAATTTCAGGAATAAGAGTACAAATCAGCAGAATATCTATAAAACACATTTATGATGATAATTCTATACACTTCAGCTTACTAAGCAGGATAAAAAGTTAGAGAAATAGTAGCTGTAGCTACACTAATCTAAGTTAGTTGTAGATTGTAGAAATTAATTATTGTATTCTCCCAGTTTATATAAAATGTTTTGTAATAAAAGGTTAGTAAAACAAATAGAACAATCAGTTAAGTTTTGGAAAACTTCCTTTAAGCCATGATTTTAAAAAAATTGTTGCTTGAAGCGTGGTGAAATCTAACAGATCTTTTTAACCCATGGCATATCCTCAGAGCTGTTGAAAAGTAAAATAAATACTTCAGTCAAATGAACCTTGAACTGCATTATCATTATTACCGGACAACAAATGTGAATCAGGATGGCAGAGCACATTGATGATTTGCATACAGATTTGAACTTGCAAGTCTACCTGAAGTGACATGTTATTGTAGTGAAGATGGCGCAATAGATTGAAGCCACAACACAATTACCACAGCTGGCTACTGATGAGCATCTCAAAAGCAGCTCGAACAAGATTAAGTGGAATTGGGGAAAGTTTAGAAGTAGAGAAAGAAGATTTTCTTCTTCTTCCACTCAGGCATGTGAGTTTCACATCAGCAGAATACAGAGTTAAATTGAGCTGGGAGGATTACACATCTCCAATAACATTATTTTCTGTCAATCCACTTTAATGTGTAAGGAGTTTGAATGGATCTTGCTGTCAGAGCCCAATCCTCTCTGCCTGACATCCTCTATGCTCTACCTGACCATCCCTCTATACTACAGAGCAATGTTACACCCAGATACTGATTCAACACAACATCTATCATGGTGCATAATCTTAAGGCAGTGTTTAGAACAGAATTACCTGGATCTCTTCTGTAGAGCAGCTAGTCATTAAAGCTTGTGGTCATGTGTCAGCTAACTCCCACAGAATGGTTATAGCGCAAAGAGGCCATTCAGCCTGATGACTCTATCCTGGATCTATGTAGCAAACTGTCCCACTTCCCCACACTGTCTCCTCAGCACTGGAAATTCTTTCCTTTCAGATTTAGCAGCCTTTTGAATGCTATCATTGAATTTGCCTCTAAATTGTATCCATGGCAGTGTGCGTGTAAAAAAAAGAATGTTGCTCATAGTTCTTTTGTGGCCAGAATCATGGGTCCAGAGCACACCTGGGGCCAGGCTGTGGATTGTGCACTGGGTGTGCAGCTGGAGCTGGGATTGGAGTCCAGAACACCAGGGGTTGGGAATGTGGGTAAGTCTGCAGTCAGAATCGAGGTCCTGAGCACTTATTATATTTCCCACTTTCTTAGACTCACTGGGTCCCCTGGAAATTTATTATACGACTGTGTAATAAGTTTTTAAAGAAGTGAAATAAAACTGTGTTGGAGTATTATTAGCAATAACATCCAATGAAAGCTGCTAACAACAATCCACTGGAGAACTCAGCAGGTAAATTGTGTGTTGCTCCAGATTCCAGCATCTGCAGTCTCTTGTGCCTCTAATAAAAGCTGCTAGTCTAAGAAAATAACACTAAGAAAGACATACCTCGCTTCCTGCTTTGATATAGTCTTTCCTGAGGCCAGAACTTCAGCTACTTGGGAAACCACAGGGTCATAGTCCAGACTGCAAACTGCAATAACCTTATCTTCTCTAAAAGTGGGAACAAAATATTATGGATTATATGCTTTATAATTTCAGCTTCTTAAAATATAGAAATAGTGAGTATTTTTCTTAATTAAATAGGTTCTCAGTAAAGACTTACTTGATATAGAATACAACAAATGTCAGTTCATCAAAATTGCCATGAATTATGACATCTTCATAGCCCACTCCATATCCTGGCAGAAAACAAAATAGTAATTTTAAGAAGCATTAAATACATGATTATCCTGGAGTTATTGGTGTGGATGCTCTAAATCAGAATCAGAACCAGGTTTATTAAATTTGTTGTTTTGCAGCATCAGTACAGAATTGATTGGAAATGTCTCAACCAAGTGGATATACAGTATGTCAATGAATGGTATCAAAATTAAGAGGGATCTTTAGCAATACTTTTATCATAACATGACCAGGATTCCATTAAAAAAATTCATTAGGCATAACAGATTATCTGGACAAAACCATGAACACCATTATTTTTAAAGAAAATTTACAACAACAATTTGAGGGCGGTATAAGTTTAATAGAGTTTGAAACCTATAGTAAGAATCAGATTTATTATCACTGACATAGATGATGTGAAATTTGTTGTTTTGCGGCAGCAGTGCAGTGCAAAGACATAAAATTACTATAAATTACAAAAATAAATAAATAGTGCAAAAGTAAGGAATAACAAGGTAGGGTTCATGGACCATTCAGAAATCTGATGGTGGAGAGAAGATGTTTCTGAATCATTGAGTGTGAATCTTCGGGCTCCTGTACCACCTCCTCCCTGATGGCAGTAATATAGTGTATGTAGATGGAGGGAGAGGAGTGTGAACATAGACAGGGAGAAAATCGCAAAGAAAAATAGTAATAGGACCATGCTTGATTCATTTTGTAATGCTAATGGATATATAGCAACATCATTAAAATACATAACAAATCGGAGAAGGATTGGTCTATTAAACCATTCAAGCCTACTCTGCTATTCCGCAGGATCACAACAGTTTTGACTTTGGCCCCAAATCCAATACTGGCCTATTCTTCAAAACCCTAGACTCCCATACAGTCCAAAAACCCACCCATTTCAGCTTTCAATATGATTCAGCCTCTTCAGCTCACTGAAGAAATCCAAAGATACACGACCTCATAGCAAAGAAGTTTATCCTTATCTACATCTTAAATGGGATTTTGTACTCAATACAAATAAACAAAACTGAAAGTGCAGGTATGATCAGAGACCAAACTAATCAATGAATCTATACTGATGTGCTCTGTGTAAACAAACCCAAAATGAAGTACGTGGCCTGAAATTAGTGACCATCTCCTCTGCTGATACAATTGAGTAGAAAGGAGAGATTTCCATTTTTATAGCTTCCTTTACATTTGCCTGATTCCCAGGAGCATTTGACACGTGATGCATTACCTTTATTATGTTAGCAAATGATTTGGCCACACAGCACATTATCCATTAGAATATTGACATTTATTGCTTATTATATTATTGTTTATTATAATAGTTCACACCAGTGGTTGCACAACCTGCCCATCAGCTAAAGAACATACAAAAGTCAGATCTTAAATAAAAATGAAACAGATAATAATGAAAACAAAAACTGTAGATTCTGCAAACCTCAAATAAAAACAAAAAGTATACAAAAAATGCAGAACATAACCTGATGAAAGGCAGGTTAATTGTAGTTCACTCCCCACAGGTGTTATCTGTCCTGCTGTTTCCAGTAATTCTATTGGTAATAACTTTTCTATAAGAGGTTTTACATTATAGTAATTCTATAATGTAAAGGATCAAAGCAGATAAGCAGTAATGTTTCCTTACACAAGGCTTACAAAGCAGGACTATTACATACACCAAACTCTCTCAAACATACTAGACTGTCCAAATTCATGTAATTTTTGAGAATTATCTAAAGAAGTTTAGTTGAATAAATGTTGGTGCTTTCTTGTTGCACAAAGTCCCTTTTCATCACTGTGATGTTTGAAACAAAGCAACTATATAACAGAAAAAGCCTGCAGAAACTGTGCAACTCCTGGCTGGTTTTCTAACTGCAATACCAGGTATAGCAACATTCTCTTAACTAATTTTGTCTTTCATGCAAATAAAACTGTCAAATTCAGACATTTGGCTGGGTTTTTGCTATCTTCTAATGTTAGATGTACAAAATAAATAACCTGGTCCCTTTGTAGCCATTACTGTTCTGCAAAATTTACAGGCTGTCAAATATTTCAAAGACAGAAGACTATTTTTAAGGCAATTAACACATGGAATCATTGAGTCATTATAACACAGAAGACTCTTCATCCTATTGAGGTTCTACCAGCATTTTGTTTTTTAGAGCATTATCATTTCTCACTCTTTCCCAGTGGACTGAAAGATTGTTTCTTCTGAGGAGCTTATCTAATTTGCTTCTGAATGTCCTATTTATGGCTTCTTGCTAACCATACAGGCAGTGAGTTTCAGATCATAACCATGCTCTGTTCAAAAAATATTTTTCCTTGCATCCCCCTTCTACAAGCGACCACCACTTTAAATCATTGTCCCATGAATCACCCACAAGTAGGAAACTAGCAGGGTTAAGCAAACCTCACAGAAACATTTAGTACCTTTTCTAATAGTTGTGTAGTTGTGCTACCACTGGACACCAGAATACAAGACCAGCTAATAATAGTTCACCCAACAAAATTCCATTCAGAATTTGTAAGATATTGACTGAAATAAAATTTCATATGGAAATGATGCAAACTAGAGAACTTGCATTTTGGCACAAAGAACTACTCTGTTTCCATCACGTGCTTTGACTCTTTCAATTTTATGTTTTGAATATTTCTAATCTATTATCTGACAGACCTTCACTGTAAAGTTCCGTGCATGCTACAGCCTTCCTGTAACAGAATGTCAAAACCACATGCAACATTCCAACAGGAGGTAAATCAATGTTGTATATAAACACAGCATCACTTCCCGGTTTTTAGATACAATGCTGCATCACATTGTTGGAGGTCTGACTGTATTATTACAAAATGATTTGGAAAAAATACTTTTAATGCTGGGTTTTTAAAAGCAACATAGATTCTCATTTTGTAAACTGCATGACTGCTTTGCAGAACACTTCCATTCGATCCACAAAGATGTCCCTGAGTTTTCATTTGCCTGTCACTTTAATCCTTTGGCTTCTTGCTCCTGAAACATCACCACTCTCGAGCTATGCTGCAGTCCTTGGGACTTAACGTTGAATTCAACTATTTCAGGTACCCAGCCTTTCCTGTTTGTGTCAGAACTGGCCAGTTTTGGTGCAAGCTCATCCATCTATAACATTAATTCAGTTTTTCATCTCTCCCCTGATGCTACCTGGTCTGTTGGGTTCCACTATCCATCATAAAGAAGAATTAATTGATGTTGCTCCTATAAAAGGTAGCCAGACCCCTCCATGAATGACTGAGATTAATTAGCTGCATGTACCTTGTACACATCTATTGACTTTTATCAATCCTCTGGTTCTCTTGAGAACCATTAAGTTTAAAGTCTGCATGGAGTTTGCACAATCTCCCTGAGAGCACATGGGTTTCCTCCCACATCCTAAAGATGTATGAGTTAATAGGTTCATTGGTCATTGTAAATTTCTCCTCCTGTGTAGATGAGCAATGGTTAATGGGAATGTGTGGAGAATAAAATGGGATTAATGTAAATGAGTTGGCATGGACTCAGTGGGCTGAAGGGCCTAGTTCCATGCTGTATGACTCCATTGGTGTTTATCCCAAAGTATCATTTAACATTTCTTGACACTGAACTGCATCAGAAATCTGCCAACTCTATTAACTTGTCTTTGTTTTCTTGCATGTTCCCCTACACGAAGGAATACTATTAAGCACAGTATAGTGCAGGACCAGATGAATGTTAATATCATCACACATCAGTCTCCAGAGGTCAGAACTCATTCGGATATAACACTTCAAAAAAAAGTCTCCCAACTAGATGTAGAATGAAAAAGTTAAAGGTTTTGGAAGTACAAAACAATTTCTACTCTACATGGATATTAAGTCAGGTCTGACTTAACTCCAGATCAAGGAAGAGGGAGATACCCAGAAAGCACAGATTCACACTATCAGGTATCACAGTATCACAGCAAATCCACATCAGGGTTAAACATGGATTATAAAGTGTTTAGTGGGGTTGAATAGTCAATTGGATTGTGGTACACTCTTTAAACCTCAAGGTGTGTTCAGAGAGTAGGAATATTATGTTCCACATAAACACTTAACTTCTTAAAGAATTCAAAGTAAGAGAAGCAAGAGACTCAGTACAGGTTCTATATTTAGGTAAGTTTAGGCAAATACGGCGTTCTTCTTGTGCTGATTAATTAGATCTCCATCAAAGTTGGGAGACAAACAATGTGAGCAGGATGTAAACTATCATAAACCCAAAATGCAGCAACTGGTTTAAAAACCAGTACATACCAGTGTATGCCAAGTCAGATCCACACATTTGCAGATTGTCATTACCAGTGGATCTATTTCTTTTGCCTCACATACTACTACCAGATCATTGAAATGCCAGATGGATGGGAATGGTAAGATGAGAACCCAATCACATTTGTATGATTTTAAGTCCTGTGCTGTACCGTTCTATATTCTAAGTTATTATTACTTCCATAATGAATCAGGCTTTCATCTGGCAGGACCTGGATGGAGAGAAGCCAAATGCATTTTGCTCAGTTCCCCACAGTGATACATTACATTAAGTAATCATTACCTGCATATCGAATGCTGTTTTTTGAAACAGTTAACCAGAAGTATGGCACAGAATTAAAGGCAGCCTTTTTCTTTA
>JARFYF010000054.1:19061099-19072478 GCA_030265395.1 Rhina ancylostomus | reverse complement strand
ATTCTCCCTGTGACTGATTGGGTTTCCTCTGGGTGCTCTAGTATCCCCCAACCTCACAAACACGTGGGATTGGTAGGTTAATTGGCCACAGTAAATTTCTCCAAATGTGTAGGTAAGTGGAAGAATTTGGGAAGAGTTGATGGGAATGTGGGGAAAATAAAATGAGAATAGTGTAGGATTAGTGTAAATGGGCGCTTGATGGTTGACAGGGGCTCAATGGGCTGAATGGCCTATTTTTGTGCTATATCACTCTATGACCTATAACTCCTTGTGTCGGTCTTCACAGAAGAAGACAGAAAAAAAACTGGCTGAAGTATGAGAAAACCAAGAATGAGGAACTGGGGAAGTAAATATTAGTATAAAAAAGTATTTGGTGACATTAATAGTCAATAAATCCCAAAGATCCAATTACATCCCAGAAAGAGATATCTCTAGAAATAGTGAACAGTATCATCCAAAAGTCTATGGATTCTAGAAATGTTCCTGTGAATTGAGAGTAGCAAATATGACACTTATGTTTAAGAAAGGAGGGAGAGGTAAAAGAGGGAACTACCCACATAGTTAGATTAGATTATTGTCATAAACACCAGGGTGCAATGAAATTCCTTGTTTGCATGAAGCTCAGAGTAAACAGCATACATGGTAATAATAAATACAACAATAAATACGCTAAGTGCAAAACAGCAGAATGGTGCAAAGAATGTAGAGCAATCTGAAGTAGTGCAAAACAAAATTAAAGTGACGATAGTGGAATAACCGAGAGAAGAAGAGTTAAAAGTACAAGAACGCGGCAGCACCACCAGGAAGGGTATGTGAGGGAGGTAATTGGTTCAGGAGCCTGATAGCAGTGGGGAAGAAGCCGTTCTTAAGTCTGGACGTCCAGAGAGAAGGTGCCTAATGTTATTTATAGAGAAGATGGTGAAGTTTATAATGGAGGATGTAATAACAGAATACCTTAGAAAGAATAATAGGATTGAGTTGAATCAGCATGGATTTATGAAAGGAACATATTTTACTAATGTAATTCTTTGAGAATGTGGCTAGTAGAATTTCAGAGGGCTTTCTATGACGTCCCAAATAGAAGGTTGGTCAATAAGTTTAGAGCACTTGGAATTGGGGATAATGTACTGACATAGACTAAGAATTGATTGTTGTTCAGAAAGCAAAAAGTGGGGATAAACAGGTATTTCTCAGGTCTTCAAGATATCCTTTAAAGCTAACTTCTTGTGCCAATCTTTCATTTTAAGCCCTGGTATCAAATTTTGTTCAACAGTGCTATAATGAAAGCCCTTGGGGTGATTTACAATGTTCAAGGTACAATCTTAACTGAGGTAATAACATGTGAGAAATATTTGCACACTGCAATACAGGACTTTCAGAATCATTCTGGATGTATATCCTAGATAAGCCAAACTGCCTGATCTGTAATTATCTGGTGAATATATTTAATATGACAACCGACGTGTAATGTTAGTAACACCATTTGCAGCACTATCATTTTTCAGCATGTTACAGACAATAGAATTTCTAGTGTAGACACACTATTACTTATGATGAATCGTGACATTAATTTATAAAATTAGTTCCTATCCTGCTGTTAGTACATTTCTTGGTGACCATCAAATAATGGAAACCCGTAACACCAGGGAACTTCTCCAAAGGAAATTTAAAGGAATTACCAATGAATGAGGAGCCCACGATGACAACATCTTTTTCATTTGATAATTCATGAATTTTGTTTGCATCTTCAGGAGTACACAAGGAAAATACATTTTCCAGATCTGCTCCTGGACAACTAAGTTTTCGTGGTCTGCATTTAAATACATAACATGTTATAATCAAAATAAGACTGAACTCCATGGAACTGATGTACCTCAAATGTGTTTTTCTATTACTGTGATATCAAAACTAGAGATTTTGAAGGATTATATACAACAAATAGCACTGAATTCCAAAGAAATCTCAGGAGATAATAAACAGAGCTCAGGAATTATTGTGTTAATAAACCACCACATTGGCAAAAAAACAGTACCAGGTTTAAAATGAATTAGAAAGCACTTGAACTTGTTCAAATACATGTGTTTAAACATGCTTACTACAAAAGACTTCTGCAATTGCTTTTGACTTGCACATATGGTGTGGACAAGTACCTGCTTTTTGCAATTATACTTTCATACATTTTATGATGTCAACTCATAAGCTGGTTGTCTGCATGCAAGAAACTGCTCATTGAGACTAACTAAAACAACTTGTAATTTGTGCATCAAAGTCACTGCACTAATGCCAAATGGAAGATAGCATGAAATCACCAGTGCGTGAAGTTTAAATAAAACCAGTGCCTGCATGCTCAATCACATGCAGAACACAGAGTTCTGTATCAAGGGAATTAAGGGATATGGGGATGGTACAGGAGAATGGTGTTGAGGTAAAAGATCAGCAGAAGATCTTGATGAATGGCAGAGCTGGCTCAAAGGGCCAAGTGGCCTATTCCTGCTCCTACTTCTTATGTTCCAAAGTGCTCCTGGCCAGCTTCCTTGTTCCATCTTCTGAAAACTTGTCCTTCAAAACTTCACTGACATAGTGTAACTCATATCAAGTGCTATTGATCCATCACCTTGATCTACATAGGTCCTGGTAAGTAAGACCTTGATTTAAAATTTTCATCCTTGTCTTCAAAATCCTCTACATGTTCACTGCCCCCTCAATTTCTAAACTCTTCCATCCATGTTACCCCTGAGACAAGTGAAATAGGAATTCCAAAAAAAGTGGAAGCCTAACAATGCCAAAGGTAAATTCTATTAATTGAAAATCATTAACTCTATCTTCAGAAATGTCTACATCATTTTTAAACCTGTACACCACAGGTCAATGCTTCTTTCTGACTGTGTCTAATGCAGGCAAATATCCAAGTGACTGGATTTAAAACGCTATAAATTTACCATGCGAATAAAAGAAATTTTGAAAAAATGGCATTATTTCAAGGTTCAAGAGACCATGAACCATATCTTGTTCCTACTAACAGAAGAATTAGTTCTCAATCTAATTTGATATGCATACAAACAAGCATCGATGTAGACAAAAAATTGAAAGTTCTAAACAAGTTAGAAAAGAATGCAACTGACATATTCAGGTAGCTGGTACTATCTACAAATCAGAAAGAATCAATCTGAGGAAGTCAATCACTTACATACAGCCTGTAGCTATCAATAAGTAGTCATATTGCTGGGACGTTCCATCTTTAAAGCCAACTCTCCTTTTACCTGTATTAACAGATATTGCCTAAACATAACAGAAACAATGAATTTAAATCTAAACCTTGCTGTGAATATATTTCTTTGCTATCAGAAAGTACTTGAAAGATTTAAGACAAAGATAATTAGGCAAAGGACAATGTCTTCGTTTATATGTCTGAGTGGAAAGTTCTGATAAGAATGAAGCATTAGAAATCCTTCCCTTCAGGATAAATTTCTCTAGTCACTATGTGTAGAAATGGTTACTATAATGCAGAAAGATTTCTTCTAATCAGCATTTTTTAAATATGTTGAATACTTAAAAATACATGGACAACTAGAGGAAATCTCTTTCTGCTATCACAATGTATAAATGAAAGGAGGATATCCTAGTGCATATACATCCACTATTTGTACTCTATTTGCAATTTCTTATTATATCTGCCCAGGTTTTGCTTGAGCACCTTTTTACATTTGTGGAATAGTTTATTGAAGATTTGGAAATAGTAATATCAAAAAGATTGGGTAATGGGTCAAATGATAGTGTAAATAATCCTGAAACATGTCTGAGTGAAATTGTAGGAAGGGCTCTTTTCCTGAACATGGAAAGCATTGATATAAGATTATATTGCACAAGTATTTATTCTCTATATCATTGACTATTACAATATAGAGTTTGGTTACCTAGTGGTCTCCAGCACTTTGGAGGGAGCATCCACCAAGGCGCACCCTGATTAAGATCAGGGAAGTGCCGTGGGAGCCTATGGGATAACATCAGGGCAGCACTGAGGGAGCACATGGGCCAACATCAGGGCAGCACTGAGAGAGCACATGGGCCAACATCAGGGCAGCACTGAGAGAGCACATGGGCCAACATCAGGGCAGCACTGAGGGAGCACATGGGCCAACATCAGGGCAGCACTGAGGGGACATTTGAGCAACCTCTGCCACTGCACATTGCTTATATCTTTTTGTTGCTTGCTAGGTAATGCTGAATACTAACTCATTGGTGAGTACTGTACTTCATTTTCCTTATTCTATAACCTTTACTATTATAACTTATCTCTTGACTAACCATCAATCCCATTCCCAATGGACTCCGGATAGTAAAGCTTTCACTGCAGTACCAGGCACCATCATCACCACAACGGGCATGGTCTGCAGAGCTGATGCACAATAGTTTGATGTGAAAATAGGCATCATACAAGATGATGTATCGTCATGACTTCCATTTTTCTTAATTTATTCATTTATTTACTAGTAACTAAAAGTGTCCATAAAATACCATCACAGAAGGTAAATGTCACATCTCACCTCCTTGTTTGTCAGCACCTCAATACCATAAGTGGAGTAAAACTCTGACTTCCGCAACAAGATATTTTCAATGCTGATGTCTAAGTTCTAAAGCAACACACAATAGTATAGTCAGAAATGTTACGCAGTATGCAATGCTCTTAAGTTTGTTACAGTAGAGAAAATAAAGAGCTACATTCAGTTAGCTTGATAAATCACTTTATGGGTGTATAGTCACGTAACTAATATGATCAGTTCTCAGCTCATTCAATTACTACTTTTCCCCAGGGGTTGTGAGGAACAGAACAGAATCTTTAATAGGATAGCTGACCAGTAAATGGATGTTACACTCACAACACATCTATGGAAGTCCAAGTATAGAGGGAGCAGTAATGTCACAATCACTGCAGTTATGAAGATATACTTTACACTGAAATAAGCAATTTCCTGGTGTTTCTTTAATGCATACACAGTAGAGAAAATCTTGTCTAAGCTGGGTTGTTTGGAAATTGCTTTGACAGTGATTGCACCAAATGTCTCCTTTCTGTTCAGTATACTAAGACCATCTTTACCTACAACAAAGACCTATTTGTTTTTTTTGCTAAAATAGTCCTGGAAAGACAATCCATCTCCATCCAGATCTAAACAATAGTGTTCTAAATGGGTAATCTCAACTATTGCATTTTGGATCACATATTTTTCATTGTAATGGTGTCAGATAGAATCATTCAATTATTTTCCCATTGCTGATTTTCAGAAGCAGGGTTTACAAAACAAATAACAAAAAATACTGTTGCAAAAATCTCTATAATTCAGAGCATTTGTCTAAACATTATTTACATAACCCAAGCATTGTGGACACTGTTTGTTTCACTCCATTAAACACATACAATGCTAAGTTCTATGTGGCTCACTATCCAGTAACTTGGAAAGTGGAACCTCCGATCTGGGTCACTGTGTTTAATATGTAAAATACAGAATTATGCCATACTTATTTGGTAGCTGTATGATCAATGCTAACCAAGGTGGGACATCGAATTCACTGGCATCAGACATTTGGTGGGTTATTAGTCCTTGTTCAATTAAGTGGTTGCATCAGTAGTCATTTATTATATTTATTGGGAAAATACATCATAAAATACATAATTAATTGCACAGTCCATCAATATAGCATTCTATTGTGGGCAGGGAGGAGTCAATACTTAGTTCTAATTATTGTAGAATAAAAAACAAGATGAACAGGTAAAACTGCAGGAAATTATGGGAATAATTGCAACAAACACAACAACATAACATTGTCCTTGAACAGCCCAGGAACAGGAATAGGCCGTTCATTTAGATCAGAAATGGGCTAGTACACTTAAAATGTGAGCAACTTTGAAGAATGCTGACAGTGGTTCATTAAGACTGAAGGCAGTAATTAAATAACTTTTACATTTAAACTTATTAATCTTTATGATATCTGTCCTCATATAGAGAATATATTAGGAACATTTGGGAAACCCAAATTCATTCTCATTTGGTCTCTAGTAACTGCGACCATAACATTTTTCAATCATGAAGTAGTGCTTTAATCATACCTTACTAAAAAAGGCAAAATAGAAAAAGTGCTTTGATCTAAACAGACATGAACAGCTTGAAGTAATCCTGCCAATCCCAATGCCATCAAAAAGGTGAAGAGAGAGCACATATTGAGAATGGTGAACTCTAATTGGGTAATAAAGTTGACTCGTTATTTTCCGCTAGTTTATTATAAGACCAATGCAGTTCACTCTTTTCTCATGAATTCTTTCTCCTCCACACACAAAAACACTTATGGGGCATGATAGCAAACTTTCCAGTGTACTTGGAGCTAATGAAACCATCTGTTCCCAGAACAGATTCTTTCTCTCAGTGCACAGACATAGTAAGTACGGTCCACTAACGCACTACCAGCATAGATCAGCAGATACTGATCAGGAACAGAATCCTGGCCAATCTTCCTCACCCGAACCCAGGGCCGCTGAGGCCAGCTGCAGCGCTGGCCAAGATAAGCTAACTCGGCACAAACAGGGATTAATCTGTAAGCTTCTGCGTAGTTCCTTTTTTCAGTGGACAAATTCACCACGCTGCAGTGGGAACTTAAACTGGAGCAACTAGTGCTGAGAAATAAAAATGTTTCTTGCTTTTGAGCCCAAATACTGGTAAAACGAAGAACTTGTTGTTCTGTATGTTGTCTCTGTTCTTTACATTGGCCTTCAGCCTTGAATAAATACTATATTACATTATCACAATCTAATCACTAATCATAGACTCTTATCTACTGTCAATCACCAAAATAATGATGCATTAATGTCAGCTACTAACACACTCAGCTGTGAGCTGAATCCAATATATTGGCAGTTAAGTATATCACAAATGTTAGGGTATGTGAGGGACCACATTCATTGAATACAAATGTAGGAATTGCAGGATCCTAAGTAATAAATGAACAAACTAAACTAAATGGAATTTTAAAGGTGATATGACAAGGGTCTTCAATTGGAAAATATAAATAAGATAATTAATGTATAGATAATAACATGTTCAACTGAATCCCCTATTCTTTATCTCACGCTTAAAACTTAAAACAATGCTACAAATGATGGTTAGAAGAACTGCAACTGCACCTGTCTTGAAATTGTTATTCCCCACCTGAAAGGTAAGAATGAATCAATCCTTCCCAGTTAGCAATGGAAAAGCCATAACACTTGAAAAATAGGATAATTAACATTTGCTCTGATTTTACAGGTTCTCCACAACTCTTTCAGACCACAAATATTTCACATGTGAGTAAATTATACATGTGGAATCTATGGTGATGGTGATTTAAAGAAATTACTTAAAACATGTCTGTTTCCAGGGTCATTCTTTCAGTCTCTAACCTTAACTACCATATTAAACTGTAGTGGCTTCTTTGAGAATGGGTCCAAATTAACCACATTACTGGTAGCTGTGCGCTGTGTGTCTGTACCTGTGGTTCATTTGAGACTGATTTCACTTGGTACCCTCAGTTCCTCAAGAGATTTTCAATTGTCGGGTAGGGACAGGGAGGAAGTGGAAGGCATTAACAAAATCCTCTCTTAATGTGCCATTCCAACAGTTACAAAGCGAGCAGATACAGATTTTTTTTGTTTCAATCGACATATAAAATACTCACTCTTTTATCATTCTTCAGACAATTCCAGATTTACCTATAGTCCAAATATTTAAATTTTGCATGTATAACAGTGATGATGATGTTTGCTATGAAACAAAGTGACATAATAACATAAATTTAACAGCAAGGAATGAAGATTACAGAGGCAAAAGTGAGTCTGATTATTTATCCTGCAATACAACTATTACTTTACTCACCTTGCTGAGCTTGGTACGGTCATAAGGCAAATGTTGTTCTTTGGTTGCTATTATTATGCGTCCTGCATAAAACTCCTGGCGAAGAGTTTCTGCACATATTAGCGAAGCTGGACCTTATTGCAGAAATGAAAATGGTGCAGAGTATTGATTCAAAAGTCTTTAGTATATCTACAGGAGAACCATATTCTCACTACAGCAATAGTTATTTTGGAAGGAGTTCTTGTTTACGAGAAAATACTGACATGATTTCTACAGCCTGTCTTTCACCAGGATTTTTTCCTCCAGAATAGAAAATGAACATTTGCTTTCAGGACATTGACAATGTTACTCAGAAATTAACCATAAAATATACCCATAGTAAAATGATTACAGGTACAGATTAACATAGAAATATGGTAGCAGAACCATGGCATACTGAGACCAAACTAAGGAAGACATCGTCAAACACAAGAAATTCAAAAAAAAACTGCAGATGCTGGAAATCTGAAACAAAAACAGGAAGACTCAGCAGGTTCTGATAAAGGGTCACAAACCCAAAACTTTGACTGTCGTTCTTTCCATGTATACTGCCTGACCTGTTGAGTTTTTCCAGCATTTTCTGTTATCATCAAGCACAACATTGATTTATTTGAGTTATATTGCCTGCATTTGGGCTCCATTTCAGAACAGAGACACTAAAGGTTTTTTGATTTCAAAGGTAGTTAGAAAAGCTTATTATTTTTAAGATTGTTAGTACTAAACAAGAGTAAAATGTCTGGCCTGTTCTTTCCTAATATTTAGCAATTTAAAAATAATCTGTGTACACCTAAGCATAAACACAGTCTAGTTTTTGTTGCTGACCTCAAGTGAGATTCAAAACTGATTGTAGCTTAGGTTTGATGTCTCTTCATCATAACGCAGAGCAATTCTGTTACTGCAGATAACAGCAGCGTTGAAGTTGTGGGGGGAAAATTACTTCACTTCATAGAGAATACAACCTTTCAGTCGATACACTATACCTACCTCCACCTATAAGAAGAATGACTGTCTTAATTGATGGTGATGCGGTGACCATGGTTTTGATTCTTCTGTTTGCTTCCAAGGCCTATTAAAACAAACACACCCACATAATATTAAATCCTATTGATAGTAGACAAACAAGTTGGTAGGAGTTCAAGTTTGTATTAGCCATGCAAAGGAATACGTACTTTGGTACTTGCAGATATAATAACTTTGCCATTCTGAACTTTAACCTGTGGAAGCAAAAACAAAGACAATATTAAAATAATTATACTTGAACAGATTTCTTCAAAGCATCTGCATTTCCAACTTCATGTAGACAGGGATTTACTTCTGAAGAACTTCATTCATCTGTTTTATATACTGTCTGATTTGTTCAATGGACCCAAGGATTTCATTGTCCAGATATGCAATAATGAAAAACAGTGAAAAGAAATACTCTGTCTTTAAAAAAAAAGAGATGCCTTACAGTCGTATGAATTACACAAGACATTCCAGAAAATGTTTGAAGGGATGAGTTTAAATCTTAGTCCATTGATAGTGTTTCATGTGTGTAAAGAATAGTCACAAATGACATTTCTCAAAAGATACATTGTACAGAATTCCATGTTGTATTGGAGCTCAGCTTACTTTCTGGCAAAGAAAAGAAACCAAAATAGACCTGAAAGCAATATGGGCAAATGAGCTGTGAGTTACATCTTTTTGTCGAATACTTTAGAGCAGCCATCAACCACAGCATTCAAAGCCATTCATTAGATATCAGGCCAATCTATCACTTAATGCTGCTGGCTATGTTAAAAAGCCATCCTGACTAGGTTGGGTCTCACTCTGTGCTGTTTAGGTGATTGAAAAGGCTTGCAGTTGGTGTGAGGGCCCTGGGTTACACATAAAGAGAAGATTGCAGTTAGCCAAGATTCAAGCACCTAGTTGCCTTGCAGTGATTCTGTGAAAAACTGCCAGTGTGGGGATGCTGTGCCTGAATGGAATCAAGCCTGCCAAAGCAACAAAAAAATTAAGAAACCTGTCAACACTTATGGGGCTGCCTTACAGCAATGGCTTCTTGGATAACAAAAAAATGAAGAAGCTATCATCATACAAGGAACTGTACCCAATAAAAGTTAACGAGAGGACTAACTAAGGAAACTCAATGATTTACCCATTTGATAATTTGAATCATGAAGATTGCTTACCAAACTATAACCCAAGGATATTTCTATTTATGACAATATTTCTGTAACTTTGGACTAAGTTGAGACTAGGCACTGCTGTATGGATCTGTGACCATCCCTCATTGAGGATTTTCATCTATCATTAGCTCAACAATACCTTCCCTACTTCCATTCTGCTCAGAACAATTCTTCAATGCAAATCTTCAATTGTGTAGACATGAATTTTAATCTTAAAAGGAATTTTTATAATCTTAATGTTTAATATTTTTAGTTAACAGCTCTGGACATTAGCGACAATATATAGTCATGCAAAAATGTCACTGAAAGTTAATAGTTCAAGCACAAATAATTGAATCATCAGAGTAGTTGAAATTGTACCGGATAACATTGTACTCCATCTAGAGTAGGGTACTCTTCGATATCTCCTGTTTTTATATTAAAACAGGCACCGTGTCTGGCACATCGAACTTTCCCGTTTGAAAGAACTCCTAGATATGAAGAAAGATTGGAGACTAGTTTTACTCTGTATGAGCAGAAACATTGAGAAGCATGTTGAAAGCAAAACTTAGTAAAATATTGGAAAATACTTAGGATGCCTTTCAGAGAGTAAAAATATGTAAACAATGATCTACCAGTTTGGTTCAACATGAACTTGTGACTCGATGCAAAAGTTTATGCAGTATGGACTGTGCAGTTTCTCAAATGAAGCAACGAACCAAGGTCATTTGATATTTGAGTAGTGACACATTGAACAGAAGATACAGTGTCCTGCCTAATATTTCTTAGCCATTATCATTTATAAAAAGAGTTCACTTCACTAAGTTTTATTGAATCTTGCTGATGTAACATACTTATTGTAGTTGCTTGGGTAACTAACAGTGTATTTTGACATGATGAAGTGTAATGGAAACTGTGTATTTTGACATAACGAAGCTCACAGAAAAGCAAACTGTATTTTCTTGGCAGTGGAAACTCAGTGATTTCCTCACAGGGAAGATAACATCAGCAGCGAGACATTGTTAAAAGTGCTCCTATGGGTCTTCCTACATTGGCAAAGAGTAGGCTATATTAGCTGTGGAAATCATCACCAAAATTGGCACTCACCACGCTAGGAAGTTAGGTAATGGATGATACTAAATGTTAGATGATTAGCTTATCACTCTAAACCCATCTAACATACTCGCCTAGTAATTCAATGGTGCTGGGGAAGATGCACTAGAGGATTATTGCATGGCATACCAATGGCTTTTTTTGGTTCAGGGAATGCAGCACGGAAATTCATTACTGAACTCCACTTACACGTTTTTATTCCT